>NMRB01002831.1:67891-86507 GCA_002633025.1 Notospermus geniculatus
CTAAGGGTAGAACTTATTTCCATTGCTATAGGTGTTGAAGGAGCCAAGTTATACCATCAAATATAGGTGTGACAGACAAAATATCAAGTCCGATATGTTGATTACATCATGATGGAGCCATCTGAGATTGAAAATTTTTGGCTCATTGGATTGCCCAGGTTGACAAACCTAGGGGTAGGACTTGTTTCCAAGACTGTAGCTGTTCCAGGAGATGACATATGAAGGTGTGACAGACCGGACACACAGAAACACACACACACACACACGCCCATACACGCACACACACACACATACACGCACAGACACCATGACCAAACACAATATGGTTCCCGATCTGATTGATCGGGAACCATAATAAGGCATGCACCCATCAATATTATACAGGAAATTTAATTGGCCTTCTTCGCGCCTTCGAGTCATCGCGCCATCGAGTCAAGTACAACAAGCCTTATCATTGAACAGACATGGAAGAAGGTTCAAACAAAGCCGTCCGTTTTTCAAATCCCTCGACGTTCATCGTGTTATTGCAACGGAGGGGCCTTAAAATAACGCGTCTTTGTCGAAGACGAGGTTTTCTGAGTTGTCCTAAACCTAAGTTATTCTTATAGATTCAGGTGATCAGGAAGTTCATGCTTCCTTAGAACCTGCCATGCGCTCGTTATTAAAGCTGAACTGCATGAACAAAAACCACAGCGCCGCAGTATGGTGGTCTACAGAAGTGAAAACGCCCTTCGAAACACCTCCAGAACATGATAGACCACCAGCGTATTTGGTGGCGCCACTGTATTCAACCTCAGGCTTTCTATCGAGACACATCAAGAGATAGTGTCCAAGTGACAGAGCCTGGGTAGACTTAGTACAATCCGTAGGAACTTGAGTATGAGGTTGGTCAGGGTTCTTTAGTGATTGCGCGCAGTTAAAATATGTGGTACAATGGCAATAACTTCGGCATCAACAAATAATACACCACTCGTCTGAGTTTCAGAAACTCAATTTGGTATCATTGCAAACATGTTGCACATAAAACTTATTTTATTTCTTTTGCCATAGTTTTGTTATTTGAATATATTTTCACAGAAACGCAATGTACTTGATATGAGCAATAATGCATACATGACTCGCGCGATGTGTGTGTATTTGGAGAAAGAATATTTAATTGATTGCGGTAATTATGACCTAAGGGATAAAATAAGAATTATCCTCAACCTATACATAATGATATCTGATGACGTTGATATACGTCAAATGAGTGTTGTATTGTTTTTGAATGNTGCATTTGTATTTGGCGCCAACATCACTCTCCCATGACGATACACGATTGGCTATGACTTATTAGGGATTGTTATGCTAATGAACTCACCTCGAGTCCACACTCGGCTTTTGATGCCTTGCCAAGGAAAATCGGAACGGTGAAATCGCGAATCCAGCGGTAAAACGCGAGATTTTTGCTTCTTCTATCATTTCCACCAATAAAAAAATCACCGAAGAAATGATTTAGGGGTACGACAAAGCCAATAAAAACCGAAGACACAAAATTATTTGGCGATATCCCGATCGGGATATTCGCGATAACCCGTTTGAGGTATAGTATCCGGATCGGTATCCATGTCGACAAAACGGGTTATCATATCCAGATCGGGCGGTTCGACCTGACTGGTCAATGACCATGATGACATGATGCATGGAAACGAAGAAGGTGTAACAGAAATCATGCCCCAAATCACATGAATCATTAATGAACTGAAATCTGCAGGAATGCGTGGTGCGGCCGTGAGGTGAGCACTAGGCCTATCCCGTGGTTCGGAGAAAATATCACGGCATTAGACAGTCTGTTAGACCACGGTCTTATCAAGTAAGAAGAACACCCCTATATATAACCAGGTTGAGAAACGGCACAATGTCGGATGAAAAGATCACTCAAATTTATCAAATCATAAGTTCCAGTTGTCCATTGTATACGTCAGCGGGAACATTAAAGTATGAACTTTTTTAATACACAACTTTTGAAACGAACTGATATCCAAAAAGATGATTTTGCAGCCGTTTTCGGCCGCCCCGGTTGGAAAACGGCTCAGTCCGGACAAATTGGCAGTACATTGTGTACTTCCTCTAATTGCGTTAACACAGGCTGCGTGCGCGAGACTGCTTGGTGAGACTGCTTTTGCAGTCTCACCAAGCCGATTTGTCCGGACGGACTAAACCGTTTTCCGAACGGGGCGGCCGAAAACGGCTGCAAAATCATCTTTTTGGATATCAGTTCGTTTCAAAAGTTGTGTATTAAAAAAGTTCATACTTTAATGTTCCCGCTGACGTATACAGTGGACAATTGGAACTTATGATTTGACTAAAATTTGACTGATCTTTTCATCCGACATTGTGCCGTTTCTCAACCTGGTTATATATAGGGGTGTTCTTCTTACTTGATAAGACCGTGGTTAGACAGCCGAAGTCGGCTGACAAGACAAGTGAAGTGACCATGGCATGGTGACATGATCATGATCAGCACATCTCAACAGCAGTCAACATGGTCAACATCATGAACATGCTGAATCTGTCAACAGTCCGGTGCCAACTGCGGGTTTTAGGCCTAGGCCTAGCCTATCATGTTTATTTATTGGTGGCCTCGAGGCACAGTGGCAGTGGCTTGTGATTCTGGGTGAGATAACCCTAGCAAAGTCTTCTGAGGGTCAGGGTTTTTAGAGCGGCGGTACGCCGTGCCGCCGAAAGGGGGCGTCGCTGTGCCCTTTTTAACCCAGTTTCTTCAATCCTGGTGTAGGCCTACTAGAATTGATACTGAACCTGATTTTGACAACTATAGAATTTTTAAAGACAACATTTGTTATGAAGACTTTCTAAACTTTCTACCAGATCATCTGAAATATGAATTGTTACATTTTAGAATGGGTTCCTCAAAACTCCCAGTTCACAACAAGAGAAATCATGATGTTGATGTTGTACAACGACTATGTAAGAAATGTAACAGGAGAACTAAGGGTGATGAGTTTCACTTTCTCTTTGAATGCTCTGCACTTGCAGACCTTAGACAGCAATTTATTCCTAGGTATACTGGCAAAGGCCTAACACTGATAAAATGAGAGAGCTAATGTGTTCGAAAAGAGTAAGCCGTATTGTTAAACTTTCTAAATTTATCAAGCACGGTTTCAAATACTATTGCTTACTGCTAGATCTAGAGGAGGAAACTTAGATGACTTCATGCCTCCTATGCCATATCTATTGTGTTTTGTAAATTTGTTAATGTTCAAGTTTAGTTAGTTTGTATTTTTCCGCCTTGTAAATTGTTAAACTGTGTCCTCTATGTAGCCTACTACTATTTGTAGTTAGAGAGTACCGGTAATAAAAGTTCTAAGTTCTAACCCCCTAGAGCGCCGCTGTGCCCCTAAAAAAATTTTTTTAAAGGTTTTAGGCCTGCCGGTACCTCCCAGACCCCCTGCCATGGTGCCTTTTGGTCGTATCACCTTAGAAACTGCCTTAAATTGGCTGTTGACTGGAGTTATAAAGACATTTTTAAGTAACAAGCCTCTCAAATTCCGTTAGTAGAAATGTCGCGAATAAAAAGTGCCCTTTTCTAGGTTGAAGTGCCCTTTTCACCAAGTTCAGAGTTTGCACCGTGCCCTTCTGAAATCCTAGATACATGTATAACCCTGCAGTGATCCGGCCCACTAGGCCTACAAGGCACACAGAGTTAGGCCTTCGGCCTAGGCCTACCGATACACCATGTAGGCCTACACATCGTACCGTACTAGGCCTACATTGTATAGCCTAGGCCTAAGTATAACCGGTACATTGATAGCAAGGCCTACTTACTAAGAAGATAGGCCTACTCCATGAAGATAAATGGGCATGCATCTGCATTAGATGTACCTACAATAAAAATTTGTTGATGATCCGTCAAATAATAAGTTAGTTATTGCACTTTTTGTCCATTTCAATTCAAATGGAGCCATCTATTGACTATTCAATGAACCACAGACACACAGAGACCAAGGTGGGGTCAGTCAGTACAGTGACCATGGTAACAGGTAGACATTCAGTTCTAGCAGTGTTCACCATGTTCACTGGTTGTGTGACTGTTATTAGGCCTCTGAGGCCTGTGCTGATTGCTGTGTCAGGGGGATCTGATGATGTTGCCTTTTTTGTTTGGACAGGTAGGACTAGCCCTAGGCTTTGGGTTTTTGACACCTTCTTGGCCTAGGCCCTAACGTTAGTAGGCCTAGGTCATCAACTCATAGGCCTAGGCCTAACGTTACAATCATGATCAGACTTTGATGGGCCCAATCCAGGCCTAGGGCCTACGCCCCCCCCCCCCAATAGTGGTACCGGTATTTTGATGGCAATGCAGTTCAAATGCCTAGGCCTAGGCCTACACTTGAACATGCAGGTCATCTGTTCTTCTGGGACATTAACCCTAACCAAGTTTCAGTCCGATTCGATTCTTAGCTTGGCTCCAGGTGGCCAAAAACAAGTCCTGCAACTTGGGAATGACTTGCCCCAGATGTTCGCTCATCCTCTGTCTGTCATTACACTATGTCAACGAGTGAGCACATGGTCTATGGACCATTTCATATAATAGCAGCAGTGACAGCTATACCCAGGCTGCAGAGATATAAAGCTTAGGTTCACGTCCAGGCCAAGTTGCCTCTGTAAATTGTCCCTTCAAGCAGTTCAGAAGGCATATGTATTAAGAACAGGACCATGCATCCTGCAAATGTGTCGCCGTATTTTTAACCTTGCATCATCAACACCCAGGATGAGAAGACACTCACAGAGCAGTCAGACCTTCAATTCTGGAAAGAGACGACAAATTTAGGCAAGACAAATTTAGGCAAAGTCCATATGTACGGTAGAACTGCAGATTAAAGATTTATTTGACACATGTTCAAATTTGAGAGCACATATACAAGTGCATTAAGTATGAAAGCACAACAGCATTCTAGGACCTGAAGAATACAGGTGAAACCAAGGATAGTGAATCCAGGTCTTTTCTAACCTGCAGAAGTGAATGGAACAGTCTCTGATGTACGTAAATCAATCCTGGGAACACATGTTTTGACAAAAAACCAAAAGGAATGTTAAAAATGCAGAATATGATCATTTTCTTTGACATACGGTACACACACATGAACATTCAATGCTAATTCATTCCATGCACTTACATGTATGAACCCAGGGAATTTATATTGCTGTTGTTGCTGACACACTATCTACTCTAAAGCACAAGATCAGTCAATTTAAAGGTCACAAAATGAAAATATGTCCCTTTCTCGGCTATCACTTCACAATACTGCACAAAGCCCATAGACTAGAAACAACATCAGCAGAATGGGCCATACTGTGTCCAGCAATAAATGAAGTATGCCAGAACACAAGACACCAAAGTGGTCAATTATAAGGGTTGACACCATGGTGTCAAAAGCACAAGATAAAACTTTAATTAAGGTCACAAAATAAAAATATTTCCCTTTCTCGGCTATCACTTCACGCACTGCAGATTTATCAAAAATAATGTTTGCACAAAGCCCCTACACTAGGAAAGACCCTCAGCAGAATGGGCCATACTGTGTCCAGCAATGACTTTTCAAGTATGTCAGAACACAAAGACAAATCAAAGTGGTCATTCAAAGGTTGAAACCATGGTCACCAAACAGACATGTACTTGTGCTTCAAAACTTTTACAGATATCCATACTGAAAAGCTGATGAATGCAAGTCCACACTCCGACACGGCGGGCGCCATTTTCTTATCAAATTTCAGATACCAATAGTGGTGTCAATGACGCATGGTTAGTGTGACGACTACTATTAGTGGCCGTGACGTCATGTTTTCTTGCACACTCATTACGTTGTACGCCATCGCACTAGTCGTAATCCTGGAGAGCAGCGCTGCTACTCGTAAGGGAGAAACGGATAGCTATATAGGCTGAAAGCACCAAATAATTTCCAATATTAAAGCTGAACTGCATGAACAAAAACTGCAGATCCGAGCACTAAAAAAAGACCACCACGCCACGGTGATGGTCAAGAGAAATGCAAACGACCATAAGGCACTTTCAAAACACCTCCGAAACATGATAGACCAGCAGGCTATTTGGTGGCGCCACTGTATTCACCCTGAGCCAGTCAATAGAGCAACATCAAGACATGGCATCCAGTGACTTCTGCAGGTCGAAGGCATTAGATTCTTACCGAACCAGAGAGTAAAGTCGGTCACTATTCTATAGTATTCACGTCTTGTTGACATTTATGGTGTTACCAAAGCAGCAGTTGAAAATATTTATGCATTCAAAAACAATACAACACCCATTTGACGTATATCAACGTCATCAGATATCATTATGTATAGGTTGAGGATAATTCTTATTTTATCCCTTTGGTCATAATTACAGCAATCAATTAAATATTCTTTCTCCAAATACACACACATCGCGCGAGTCATGTATGCATTATTGCTCATATCAAGTACAATGCGTTTCTGTGAAAATATATTCAAATAACCAAACTATGGCAAAGGAAATAAAATAAGATTTATGTGCAACATGTTTGCAATGATACCAAATTGAGTTTCTGAAACTCAGACGAGTGGTGTATTATTTGTTGATGCCGAAGTTATTGCCATTGTACCACATATTTTAACTGCGCGCAAGCACTAAAGAACCCTGACCAACCTCATGCTCAAGTTCCTACGGATTGTACTAAGTTTACCCAGGCTCTGTCATTTGGACACTATCTCTTGATGTGTCTCGATAGAAAGCCTGAGATTGAATACAGTGGCGCCACCAAATACGCTGGTGGTCTATCATGTTCTGGAGGTGTTTCGAAGGGCGTTTGCACTTCTGTAGACCACCATACTGCGGCGCTGTGGTTTTTGTTCATGGAGTTCAGCTTTAAGGGCACTTGGTATTTGTCGAAATACTCTCGATCCATCTGTAAGAGACCAACAAAGAAACCTCAGTAAATGGGCATGGCCAGCTAGTCATTCATAGAAAAACACAATGGGGTCAGCAAGCACTGATCATTCCTTAGATTGACCTAACCTTGAGGTCTGGAAATGGACAAGTGCTCTATTGTAAAATGCACCGGTCAGTTATTTCTTTGTTAGGCCCTTTTGGGTAGATCAAGTCTCAGTAGGTGTGGCAAACCATGCATTTGTAGTTATGGACCTGTATATCCTGCTTGGGGTTCTTTTCTATTTCTTCCAGGTACTCTGTGATTTCCTGCCAAAATACGCTGTGTTCATACTGCTCATATGCATATCTATCTGTGGTTTGTAGTCCAACCTCACCATACTCTGCAACTACCTCCTTTTGCCTGTGCTTGGAAAGGTAGCTAGTGACGCAGCCAACTGTGATTTGTAGTCTGCAAGTGTCTCATTTTCAGTAAACTGAGAAATTTCTTTAGGGTTACAATCAGGTTGTTGATCGTACCTGGTTTGTACTTCTTTGTTCTGAGCCAGTCTGCAACTAGGCCGTCCTCGTCACCGAGCTTCATTATAGACTTTGTGTCACTGAGACGGAAATCTTTGTCACCAACAACTGCTCTCAAGACAATTGCCAACTTCTTTCCATGTGCTTGTGCCTCCTTATCTGAGAAACCTGATCCAACCGAGCTCCTCAGATAAGACTCGAATTCAGAACACACGCGGGACGGTAAGCACTGATCCACGCTTCATGGCGGGCATGGGGTGGCCAACGGACTTCTTACCTTTGTCGCCTCAGCCAACAGTGAGGCTATTTTTTGCTTGTCGGTTGTCAGTTCATAGGCTTTGGCTCCTCTACCTTTAATGTTTAGCCAGCACACATTAAGACCCTTGTCACATAAAATCACAACTTGGTCCTTCATTGAATTCAAGGATGATACTACCAAAACAATAAACCGGTCATTTGAATTTAACTTGTACTGGAAAAGCAGTAGGAGCAATTGGAATGACCAGACTTTTGTCATCCAGTTGGTAATATTCAAATGCAATCTTTCCCCATGTACATTTCTTTTAGAATGTCTACTTATGCGTCTTTCAATTGGAAGGTTACATTAAGCTTTCAAAGGTCTCCATCACTCCTTACGTTGATGGGAACAAAGAGAGAGAGAACTGTCAAACTTGACACAAGCGGTGTGTTTCATTCCGATTAGCTGAAAGTTTGTGTTTACAAACACCAGCCAAATGTAAATAAAATCCGCTGTCAATTCGCATTTAATGCAAGAAACCTGTTATGAGGTGGCCCTTGAAAGATACAGGACTCCTCTAATTCTTTCATCAGCAAACAGAGAAATTCACGTGTTGGACCTCCAACATTGATTGCACCTTCACCAACTGATTTGGTGTCCGCTTGGAGGAATTATACTGACATACGACTGAAGGGGTTGTACGTCTTCCTCCGAAACCCTCTCAAGACTCCTTCCAAAACTAATTGCCGAGTGATGTTAAATTATTGGAGGAATTCTCATCACTAACCTTGCTTCGCAACTTTGTTAGCTCACGTACTAATGGTGTGTCCTTGCCGGCCCTGAGGAGAGGATGGTAAGTGAAAATATTATCTCTTTTAACAAAGTCACTCTACTCATTTACACATAAACATTGTGAAGTACAACATCGTTGCATTTCTTTCAGTTCATCAGCTCTGATTCATGTTTTTTGCTTGGATTTGAAAAGGAACATAAAGACATTTACCATTTTTAGCTCACCTCTGTGAGGTGAGCTTCTCTCATCGTGTGTCGTCCGTCGTCGTTAACAGGGGTGGCACGTTTCTAAACCGCTTGGGTTACAAACTTGAAATTTGGTGTACAGGTACCCTATGGTAAAAACTATCTCTGAGCCGAAACTTAGCGCTGCTGCTTGTACAATCTGGCCTATAGGGGGCGCTTTGTGAAACCCTTCTTTTGGCCGTATCTCCTGAACGGTGTTAGCTAGAACCACGAATCTTTTGTGGTGGGTTCCTCTGATGAGACTACATCACATAAATCCCGGGTTTTTTTATTTGACCTACTTTTCAAGGTCACAGAGGTCAAAGTTGAAAATTCACTGTTTGGTGGCACATTTCATGGCTATTTGACATAGAGTGTTGTGATTTGGTGTGAAGATATATGCCAAATTTCGGTTAGATTGGACTTCAACATGGCTGCCACGCGGCCATCTTGAAAAATTGACTTTGGCCACATCTCATCGGTAGTAAATGTTTCAATGTTGTCTAAATATCTATGCAATTGCGAGTATCCTGTACATTCCTGCTGAAATTTCAGTCCCAACGAACGTCATCTTGAAAAGTAGAATTTGTTGACATCTGTGACCTAGACAGAAAAGCAGTTTGTTCACTAATACCACTTGTATTCATTGTATTCAGAAATTGTACTCTCTCTGGGTGCCATCACCTGAGTTTATGTCATTGACTGATATTACTGATCAGATCATAAAAATACTTCTTGGTGTGTTCAGCTTAATCTTATCTGTACTGATCCTTCAACATTCACCATGAGAGTCATAGTTTCACACTTAACCATTGAGACTTGTCACAGAGGTGAGCACAATGGCCCTGGCCATTTCATTGTTGTTTTGTTGTAACGGAAACCTGTTCGATGGTGCAGTTGGTGAGGGTTGTCATAGATTTTGAGGAAGAATGGTTTGACGTGCAGTTTCTGAAATGTCAATGGTCTGTACATCATCAGTGGCCTCGATGTCCGTTGCTGTGGTAGTCGTGACAGTTTTTGTGCCGTCAAATTCCCGAATGCTAAGTTCTTTGAGAAGGTAAGACCTTCCATCCTTGACTTTGGAAATTGCGTCCTTTCGTGTAGTCTCGAACCTTCTCTGAAACAAGAATGGTATGACATGTATGAAAATGCGACCCACGGTTTTTTGGGTTAGGGTTCCTAAACACTGTACTGTATGCAGAACATGTGCACTACACCATTTTGTATTCAATGGTTTCATATGAAATCTTCATATCTGTGTGTCTGTCTGTCTGTCTGTTGAGTCTGTCACACCTGTAACTTTGTTCCTGCAAGAGCTACAGACCTGATGTGACCTACGCCCAGGTAACATGACCTGAGCTACAAGATGGAATGAAAATTTCCGGTCTCCGATACCTGGTTCATGGTGAAATTGATATATCAAAAGTTGAGATTTTGTCTGTCACACTTTTGTTTCTTGAATAACTTGTCTCCGAGGCCAGCTAGAGCACTAGTAACAAGTTCCTTCCCTATGTTTATGACCCTTAATGGCAAGATACTAGCATCAACGAATTTATTGTCCAGTCTCAGTATCATAATGATATTGATCAAATTTGATATTTTGACATATTGGAAAATCTGCCACAGTAAGCAACTTGGTATCACAACATCATAGCTCATCCACGGATATTATTGCAACTGAAATTTTCTGTTTGCATCTGCTTGGTCGCATGATATTTGCTGATATCATGGTGAGATTTGATATTCAAATTTGATAACATGACAAAAGTCAGAATCTCGTGATGGTAGAAGCCTAAAACCTTCACCTATACCTAGGTTATCAAGGATGAACGTTCAGATTACGCAATGACCTTGAAGGTCAGAGGTCAAGGTCAAGGTCAAACAGTTCTAAAGCGCAAATTTCCTCGGAATTTCAGGAGAAAACGAATTAGAAGCCTGAATTAACCATCCCCGACAGGCTTATATCAGGGATCCTGTTCCAGTTACGCAACAGTTCTCAAGGTCAGAAGGTCAGCTAGTTAACTGTTTTGTCACAGTTAACTAGCTCTAAGTAGTAAACTTCTCATCGGAAACCATTGACATCGCTCCGATGTCCTCTTGTTCTAGGAAGGAAAAGAAGAAAATAGATATTGGTGACATTACCACTCACCAGCGATGAGGAGGCTCTTGTGGGCTTTGTCGTTCTCCGTGCTCCACTGGGGTTTTGTCTTCAGTGATGGGCGGTCATTATCATTTGTGTCGGTCCCGTACACATCATCAAAGGACCGGTAGCCGTCCTTCACCTTGTCATGTACAGCGTCTGGGAGAAAGCGCAAACTCTTGAAGGCTTCTGTAGGAAAGCGTTGCGGCACATGGCACAGTACTGGCATGGGTCCTCAAGAGAGCACTTCTTCAGCTGTGAGTGAAAAATAATATATAAATTAAATTTTTTAATACTTGTTTTAAAGTGGCGCTAGAAATTGGGCTTCTCCTAAAATAGTGGAACCAACCTGAAAGGAATAGTGACGCTCCCTGCTATGCCTCTTCATGAAGTCTCGGAAGGCAGAGTTCTGCTTTGGAAGATTAGTCCACTGCTCAGACGTTATCTCCAGGTTGCTGCCAACAATACTTGCTGCATCACGAATAAAGTCCAGTATTGCCTGGTGGCTTCACAATGTTGATGTTCGAATCCTTGTACGTCAACCTCTGGAACCTTTCCTCCAGTGTGACTAAAAGGTTTGACAGACTCCACCATGGCCAAGCCAAAGTCTGGATCTTCATTGGCTGCGTGCGGACTGCCTGCATTGTGGATCGTGATTTTATTCGTATTTTATTTCTCAAATGGCTCATCCATCTTTTCCCGACGGAGTGCCACATTCTGGAGAGCAAGGTTCAATGTGCTCATAATCCTCTCCGCTGGGTTCATCCAACTCCCATGTGGAGTGTTCTTACGGCGCAGTATAGGTCGAGGTCCAAGGCAATGAACAGCAACGTTGCAGCTACTTGAACAGACACGTAGTTCGCTCTGTGGTCTGGGCCACCGTCACTGAAGACAAACAGAATAGACTGAGAAAGATTCACGCCATCTTCTGAGTAGTGGCTTCTCACCAGAGAAGTTAATTCTGATGCATGTCTAACTGTACTACAGGGTGTTTCAGAGAAAAACGTGTCATCTCCAAAATGTTCCCTAAAGCCAAACCTAAGAAAGACGTTGGCCTATAAATTTGTAGGAACGTAGAGTAGGGTGTAAATGACTGCTGCTGTAATTTTTGCTCTGATTGCTTCATTCATGACCGCCCAAGAAGCCTTTACCTGAATGGGTTCAAAACGGTGCAAAAACCAACTCGGCTGTGCACAATAAACTACCCATAATGATGTCCTTTTCATGGAGAAGCATGGCGACTGGCACAATTTTAATAAAAAAGGGTCTGCTTGTCATATTACGTAAGTGTCCAACTCCATAGGCCTTATAAACCATGACTTTGCTGGCATTAAAATTACTTCATCATGCCACAGTTCACAGGGCAACAGCGCACCTTCAGGGGCAACAATGAATTTCATGTTGAAGGACGCTTTATGGCGAGTTAAATAAAGCAAAAAATACATTTTGTATGCATGAAATGCAATAAATGTTTTGTTTTAAGGTAATGTGTGTTCTTAATAATTACGGAATTGGCCAGGTATTGTCCATTGTGCCATTTGTCCACAGTGCAAAGTTGGTTTTTGCACCGTTTTGAATCCATTCAGGTGATGGCTTCGTTTTCAGTCATGCATGAAGCAATCAGCGTAAAAATTTCAAGAACATTCATTTACATCCAACACTACGTCCCTACAAATTTATAGCCCAAAATCATTCTTAGTTTTAGTCTTAAGGAGCATTTTGGAGATGACACGTTTTTTCTGAAACACCCTGTAGATGCCTCAAAGATTGTGTCCTTCACAGCTAAAAAAACTGTTCCCGAGTAGAAACCATCTTCCAGCCTATCTGAAATGCCAACTTGAAATGCAACCGATGACCCATAGCACAACATTCCTTCAAGAACTCTTATGAAATTCATACCCCAGTCGGTCTTTGTGGCTGCATCAGATGTGCTTACAACACTAGGGGGGATAACAGTTGAAACAGTTGAGTTCCTCATTGTGAAGTGGCCAATGTTTGTACCGGATTCCCTCAGTTACTCCGGACATATTGGAGCATCCTGGTATCATACCTCGGGGCATTGTCAAGATGTAACAGAATACGGGATAAACACACAAATTCCTTGTAGTCCAGGCTCGGGGGGGGGGGGGGGGGNCCGACAAATACACAAATTTCTTGTAGTACGGGTTCGGGGGGTGGGGGTTCGCCTACATGTCTCTTTTAGAGCAAAATGTGGCATTTTCTTGTTGCACATGAGGGCTTTCAGAAAAGTTTGGGAAACAGTTCCTTCATGACATGATTTGTAACAGCTACATCCTGTGTTGAAAAAATGAGAGCATATTTAGTGCAATTTAGAACAGGTTTACCGAAGAGAGATTCTGCAAACCCTTGTGCAGAACTGCACCATTCCAGGGGCATGTAGCAGAGTGTAACCGGGTAATTGTCGTTTTCGAACAATTCTTCCAGTTCTCTCTACGTAGAAGTCAAATTCGCTACAAGAATAAATATCAATATTCGACGGCTTTTCTTGGCGGTCAAAATATATATTTGGCTCGTCAGGGTTTTCTCTTAACAGTGATCGGACCCTTCATTCCAACTATGCATGGCAGTGTTTCCCAGACACTGACAGTAATGTTGGAATTTAAGGCAATAACCGGACAGGAATCGAAGAACTTCGGAAGGGTCTTCAACTTGTCAAATGCTGTCCAAAATTTTTTTCTCCTGAAAGCAAGAAAACAACAACAACTATATGTAAGAAACACAGGAATATTGTTCGGGATTGCCAGTTGTGGTCACTCTTCAAGTTGAAATACCTTTTAACTGTACAAGAAACTTCATGCTCTACACATGATGTTCGGCATTGTGGAAGCGAATCATGAAGACTTCAAGTCAAGCAACTAAACAAAAAATGTGACCAGTGACAGCAAAATCAGTGGGAATGGCATGCACACAGAAGAAGATGCAACATGCCCAAGCTGACACCAATAGTTTAGTTTCTTGATTTGAGGACTGTCCGCCCATTGTGAAACTTGACTTCGTCCATTTCTTCTGCAATCATTCTCTAGTATCATTTTGGGTCTTCGTTTTGGCGCTTTCCGACCCATTTTGCTGTCACGGGGACCACAATACTAACCATGCATCTGCAGTATGACATTCATCAAGTGCAATAACATTGGAACAGAAGACAACACTATCCAGCAGTTTCCTTCCAAACGAGGTGCACAATAATGCCTCAGCATGGGCCAAAACTACTTCATAATGTCCATTGATTACATCATCAAGAGAAGCAGTGGTCTCACATTGGTATTCATATTCCTGAACGAACAAAAAAATCAAGTGCATTTCATTAAACTTTCCTTAATCACCTACAACTTACAAAGAAACCATATTCACGTTGGTTTACAAAGGTAAGGAAAAAATCACCGGCAATATCTTGGTCATATGCAGCATGCCATGTCAAATCCACCAGTCGCACCCTCTTCTTCATCACCATCATCATCATCATCGTCATTAATGCTACAAGTATTCAACTTTGTGGCGATACCCTGTACACTCAGTCGAGCTGAATCGGTTAATGTCGTCCTGGGTACACCTCATTATTACCCTGGGTATTCTGGGTAATCCTTTTTGTTACCCAGGACGATCCTGGGTATAAATAAGGTACCTTAACGTTACATTAAACGCGCCTTTAATGACTGCTGTCATTGTCGCTTTTTCCCTCTATTTTCTAAACTCATGCCAATGCTTCTGAACCTTGCTAAAAGACGGTACAGGCTTTGCAAGGAGAGAATATATGTGCCTTGAACGGTAGGGAAACAAGTTACAAATCTTTTTTACAGTTGGATCAGTTTACTACAGAACCAGTCATAGGACGACTATCATTTTCAAATATTTAAAAAAAATTCGATTCACCCGGTCAACAATGGAATGTATCAAATTATGCACAACTCATCAGTCACGTTGCCGGTATGCCCTTCATTTTGCGAGCGCAAACGTTTGTGGATGCTCTGGTGACAAAGCGCCAGGTACTCCAACGAAGACCATATCCAGACCATCATTTCTGGCATACAGATCGGCCATTTTCGAGGAATACACATAGCTAGCTTCCTTCTTATCAAAACACCAATGTTTATCAAACCTTTTTGCTGCGTCCCGCTTACATGCAGCAATGATGTTTTCCAAATTGAACGATTTTTTTTACAAAAAAAGGTGGTAAAACCGGGGCGGATCTAGGATTTTTAGACGCGTTCAGGGGCATTTTCCTTTGACGTTTTGTTCCCTAAAACCACATCCGATATCAGTGTTTCGATGTCAACGTCAGCCAGAAATATCTGACCTATGGTTGCACGGACTTGTTTCATGCGGGGGAGGGGCCAGGCTCTGAGGGTGATTTACAAAGGGGGCAGAATACTAGTAGTTGTACCGGGCACTATTGGTCATTTAGCAATTGACCCAGTCCTCCTCAACGCGTTGTGTGAATGTGAGGGTTCTGTTCGTCAAAGGGGGTCGTTCGCACCCCCAACCCCCCTAAAGACGCACATAACTCTGGTTATATCGTGGCACCTGAGAAGTAGGGGCCGGGATTACATAGGCCTTCGATTGGATGCTACAATGCCATGGGAACACCACCTTTGAATATGCTCCGAACTCTTTTAAACCAGAAATGCTTTTTTTAAATGGTCACCGAGGCCGCCAAGGGGGGTACCGACCCCCGCCCCCCAGATCCGCCTATGTAAAAAGAGGGAATTCGAAAGATGCACCATTTGAATGAGTATAACATTTCGCACACTTCGCACTGTTTCTTCTTTCTGCAATCCTTCCTGCGATGACCCCGTCTGAAACAGCCGAAACACAATCCTGATCGTTTAACAAACTCCTCTCGTTGTTCGAGCGTCATATCACGAAAGCCTAGACACTGATCGAGATAATGCGACTGGTTACACTTCACCGGGCTGACCTGAGGAGCACTGGCAGGCCAAACACTGCCAGTCGTACCACTTGCCGCTTGCTCTGCACTTGTCGTTGAAGACTGCGATGCGAACGTCGACGCACTGCCACTGGTGCCTTTCTTACCAGGGGCACCTGATGACCCAGATTTGACGACTTTCTCAACTTTGCGGTGACTATCGAGGGTGGACGGCTTGTCCAGCAGTGGGTTACCGGCTATTCTGGCCTGGCGTTTCACAAATTCACACAGCTTCGTGTCGGTATCCCCGTCACCATACATACGATCATCTACAATCTTCATCCATCGGTCCTGGACTGAACGTGGAAACCGTGAAACTATTTTCTGCTGCTGAAACGGATCGTCGAGAATTTTCAAATGTCCAAGGGAATGCATGGTTGTATTGGTAGTATGTAAACATTGAAACTTTCCAAACGAAACGGACCAAATGAAAGACCCAAAATGTTAAAAAAGTACGAAAAATCATAACAAAAATACGAAAAACCTCTATTATTTTACATTATATGAATAGAGGAATGTAGATTACCCGATGCCTTCATAATTTTTATCATCATTTTAGCTTTTTCTGCGCTTTGTTAGCTACATAAATTTAGGCTACACTGCGGCCAACGATGTCACATTTTCTTCTCGCCAACCTCGCACCCCTCATAATGGAATGATCGGCGTACGCTGATTGGTTGGAATGCCCATGGCTTATTCACAACTCGCATGCACATCGTCTTACAAACTTTCCAAAATATCAAAACCGATATGTTTTAAAGACGTTTTGAGGCCTCACACAAGTTCCTGATAGAAAATTACCTCGGCGAGTAACATATAGAGAAAGTATATGATAAACGGTAATTAATAATCGCATAGAGAATTTATGAAGCGATGACTTCCATATTTGGGATGGGTGACCTTGAATGAATGGGAAGAATGGTGTCATCTAAACAATTACAACACGTGTGTTTTGAACGGGATACGCGTGTTTTGAGAGATTTTGAGATGAACAACAACATAAAACATAATATTATGCTATTATGACATGAAAGTGCCAAAACTGAACTGGAAATCACACCGTTTCTGCCATGCAACTTCAGATTTAGCATGTTTTTTGGGTTGTTTCATTTGGCTCGTTTCTTTTGAAACGTTTCAATGTTTACATACTACCGGCGGGATTACACTGCACGAGGAAGTCAGAAAGGTCCCGCAGGCCCTTGCCATCTCCGTACTTGATCTGTGGCCACTTATCCAGCTTTTCCCGGTAACTTCGAGCCAATGTGACAGGCTTGCCGTACTGACCATTAAGCATGAAGTATTGAATGCAGCTTCGTTATTACGAGCTAGGAGGCATTCTGTACATTTTCTAGCCTCGCCACCAGTGTACTTCAGCAGGTAATAACATCGGCCAGTGTGAGTATAAGGAAAGTGAGGGGATCTGGACGGAAGAGGAAGATTAGCCGCCAAAAGTAGGCTAAAATACACTAAAATATCCCTATTTCCAGGCTTTTTTCAAAATTTATACCTATCTAAACTTGCAAACTAATAAAATCTCTTCCATCCAGATCCCCTCACTTTCCTTATACTATAAATTTCTCGAAAAATAAATAAAAATGGACACAGAACAGTACCTCAGAAACCTGTTTTGAAAAATGCTGATCGACTCTATTCTTTATCCACTTTTGGAACTTTGTCACGTGACAATTGTGTCCCAAGTGTGACAAAAATTCCTCCCCATCTTTCTCTTCCACAAAACCCTCCGGAAGGTTTCGCGAAATCATTTTTCTTACCTATCTAAGGTTTCTCTTCTCTTTTATAGTGCATCAAAATCAGTCTTGAAAATTTTCATGGTTTAACCTAGATAGACTTTACAAATTAAACCCCCTTTAACTCCTAAACGGTATTTCCTGGATTATCGAAGTGATGTTTTTTACCATGAGTATTAGTCAGACAATTTTACTATATTTTTTATTTTTCGCAAATCTATTGTAAAAAATTATTATAAACAAAAAACTACAAACAAATCTTATACTTTAAGTTTGACCTAACTGAGCTATCGCAGCGCCATCTCTGGGTTACTACAAGAACTAACTTGGCTATCGCAGCGCCATCTCTTGTGAAAAGTACGAACTAAAGTTTCAACGGTGCTGCCATCTCAGGTTAGAAGTGGGAACTAAATTTTACTTTTTAAATGAGCTCTACACTGAAGGATTTTTTCATTTTCGAACCGTATAATGCGATTATCTCTGGAGTAACTAACTGCGGCAAATCGTATTTCATTTTGGATTTGTTAGAAACAATTTATAGGGACCATTTTGAAAATATAGTGCTATTTTGTCCTACCTTTGATTATAATGAAACCTATAATAGAAAATGGATTTTCAAAGACACAAATTTCATTGTGTTCAATCCATTGCATGTAAAAACAAATCTAAATTTAGTTCTCTGGCTCTGCATGCAAATTTTTAAAGGTACAAACACACTTTTCATCATTGACGATTGTGCTAATTTACAAGATAGTAAGAAGAAAGCGACAGAACTCTGCGACCTCGCCTTCAGCGGACGCCATTACGGAATAACCTGCTGGGTGTTGATACAAAAATATAATTCAATTGTGAAAGATTTTAGAGAAAATATCAGATTATTAGTCCTATTTTTTAACAAAGATGAAAAAGCCATGAAACAAGCTTTAGAAGAAAACGCTATTATCCCCAAGGAAATCCGAAACGGAGTGATAAAAGAGTTAAAAGATAATAAATCAGCAAAATTGGTTCTCAGATTACAATTTCCTCACGACTTTTTGCTAATTAAATGAACATTTTTAACACTGAAACACAATTAATAGACAACGTA
>NMRB01002832.1:40196-51584 GCA_002633025.1 Notospermus geniculatus
GGGGGGGGGGGGGGGGGGGGGGGGGGGGGGGGGGGGGGGGGGGGGGGGGGGGGGGGGGGGGGGGGGGGGGGGGGGGGGGGGGGGGGGGGGGGGGGGGGGGGGGGGGGGGGGGGGGGGGGGGGGGGGGGGGTGGGGGGGGGGGGGGGGACAAACTCCAATTTCTACCCCTTTTTAGGCCAAAATCTGCACGTAAGATATCACTGATTTTAAATTGAACACAATAATATATCCCGAATACCGCAATGTAACTTCGGTAATCTGGTTCATCACCCTACAAAACCTGACAAGCCATAGAAGCATTATTCTTAAGGTTTACTCCTCTCCAATTTGCAATAAGGCTTGAGGTGGTATTTATAGATAGAATGGGAATCTTACCATTAAAAACATGAACATGTGTACCGTAGCCATACCGGCACACAATTGAATGTAAAATGCCAAATTTCCTGTTACAACTGAAGTATAATTTTTGAAATTTTTACAATTTTCTGTGATTATGAGAAAGCAAGTCAATAAATATGAATCTGGAAGTTTTTAACTCTCAAAAAGAAATTGAATAAGAAAGACTGGAATACAGAAAGTGATCCGAGTTTTTAATTGACGTGCACAGTAAGTAGTACATAGTACTCTTTTAAGATCATACCACCGCAAGATGAAGATTATGAAGTTGAAACAAGATGTACATGTAGTTCTGGATCCATCAGTGTCCATCCTTTGATGGACTCCATGGGGTCATACATTGTATGGATCAAGACTAGTAAATGCTTTTACTTGAATTTTGCAATACAAATGCACTAGGCAATGCTGTACAAATCTGAAGTAAAAGCATTTGCTGTGCTAGTCTTTATTCATATGACCCAATGAAAAACTACATGTACGGATTTCTCTCGAAAAGCACCAACAGCATAGAGATTTTCTGCACCCACATTGATGGGGAATTGGTGGAGAGCTTGAATCTTTCAATGTACTGCAGAAAACTTCCACAGTAGTTCTTTTGTCCACTAGATTGATGTTTTGAATGAGTTACCCTACTGAAGTCATAGTTTTGATTTATTCTACAACCGTCAAAATCAGAGAGGAGTGCAGAAGTCAAGTCACCACACCATGCAAATACACTACAGACGTAGACAACAGGACCATTGCACCAGAGCACGTAGACACCTACTCATACCATTCTAGGCTATGTCACTTACAACTTTTTACACTTTTTATACAAGTAACTTTAAAATGCTTTTTTTACAAAATTCATTGTGATTGACATTGTGCGAGAGTTGTTCCTATGTTTCTTTTAATTACACCTTATTTTACAAGGTTAAGGTCTAAAGACTAGGTTCTACAATTGCCCAAACATTCCATTTGCAGATATCAGTCCAATTCTTAGGTCAAGAAACCTGAAACAGGGCTCGCAAAGGTTTTGGAGTAGAAGGTGATTCTAGCAAGTATGCTTGACTCTTTTTGTATTGTAATTTTTTGTATTTGTATGTTTCCGTCAGGGCTGAAGCCATAGCATTATTGGCCCTGGTAAGTATGGAAGATGCCATCTCAAGCTACTCGTGTTCCTCACCGGGATGGGGTCTTTTACTTGCCCTTGCAAAGGAACAAGGTACAAGTCACACAGATTACTGTCCCATGCGACGGACATGTAGAGCCAGGGATGATATCCCATATGGCCGTTTCTGTATCTAGGCCTACATTTGCTATGGAATCTTTATAGTTGAAGTTAGAAGGAGCAGGGTTCAGGAGATGCAAGCCATTTGCGCCTGCCATCAGTGACTTTTGCGACTCCCTAAAATCAAATGCCCGTAACAAAACAAAGTGCTTTTTTCAAGATAACACATTGGGTTTCACAACCAAAATTGGACCAATATCCTCAATTTAGGAATCGTTTGTGCTGAATATAAATGCATCACTACTGATCAGTACATCAATTCCTACTACTGAGTACATGTACATGTACATGTAAAAGGTTCCGTGTCAAAAACTGAATCAAACAGGTCAGCAAACACAAACTTTTTCCACATGCACCTTTCCACACACACACACATGCCTTGTTTTTCAAAAATCAACATGTACGAACATTTGTGCAAATAAAATGACTCGGGAGGACAGAAAATTAACTGTTTACCCAGCTGTCACTCTCAGTCTCCCGAGCGCAGTCAGTTTGTATTTGCGACCTCCACAATGACGTTTAAAGCCTCATATTGTATTGTTTGATTCCTGATGTAGCATTTTCAATTACAGAACTAGAAAGACACACCTGACATGCTCAATGCAGCATATGCAATGCCCTGCCCTGACTCAATGCCCTGACTCATGAGCATGGATCTCAGCGCACAACTCTCAATTCTTAAAGGGACTGTTCATTTTTGTCAATTGATGAATCCGAGTTGTGATCCTTGAGAAAATGGAGAAAGCTATGAAGGTGCAAATTGCAGGGATTATTCTGTACAGTACAACAAATAATCCCTACAATTTGCAAGTGCATAGCTTTTGCTTTTTCCCAAAGGTTCACAACTAACTCAGATTCCTCAAGTGATGAAAATGAACAGGCCCTTTTCATTCATTACCATCTGCCCCCAAGTTTGAGCAGACAGTACCTTCTGCTGAAATTTTCTTAACTCCTTGGGAATATTTTGAAGCAACATTCTTCAGTTCATATGAACAAACTTTCTTCAAATATTTTTATTGAATACCACAAGGATGTGAGAAAATGTTGACAGAGGATGCCGTCTGCTGGACTCCCGGGTCAATGAGTTAAGTAAACAAGAACAACTCTCAAACAAAGTCGGCAATAATTCGGAAAAGGTACCTAATGATAAGCATTTTCACCACTTCTTCTTATAGTCATCCATGCTGACGCCACCTGGCCCCAACGCCACAACCAACAGCAAACCACCGACGACGGAAAATGTCTGGAAGAAATCGTACTTCAGGAAGTCGCGCATTGGCCGATGGGCGGGGACGTTCCACCACGCGTTAAAGTAGAAATTCAGCACTGTGAGCCAGGTGACAAGAACGAGGGCTGATAACTTTGTCTTGAATCCGACGCCGATAAAACCGATCAGGACCAATCCGATAAGATTTTCTATGATCTGTAATGGCGACATTTCGAAACGGAGGAGCGTGAGGAACATAAGGACTAGCAGGATTCTGCCGCTGAGCTGCATGTACGTCTTCGATGTGTTTTCGCCGAGCGAGGGTAACCCGGCAAAGAGACTCTTCCCCTCAGCTTTACTCTCGGCAAGCAGGAGGATGACGCCACCAGTTAGAGCGAGATTTCTGGAATTGAAAAAGATAAGAATTAAACGCTGTTGGTGGTGCGGGGCCATCACTGGAAGGTGCCCATAAGATTTAGCCCCTGTGGAGAGGTGGGGGCCTAGCTTGAAAAGATAAGAGATAAACTCTACAGTACAGGGGCCGGTTGCACAAAACTCACGTTAGCGCTAACATAGTGTTAGCGCTAACTTTTATGTTAGATGACAAAAAAATCCATTGTCATTTTACGTCATTTAACATGATGTTAGCACTAACATCATGTTAGCGCTAACATGAGTTTTGTGCAACCCAGCCCAGATTGACAAGAATAAATTCGTTCATTGTGACGAACTGATCATCAGTCGACCCACAAAGGTGCCTTTTCTGTTGTTAATTTACCCTGTGCGTGAAAAACAACCAGCAATGGAGAGCCTCATTCGAGAAATCTGACAGTTTACACTAAAATGTGTTGTCAAGGAGACTGTCCAAGTTCAGCCCAGAACCTCTGAGTGGACCGGCATCTTACAAATACATGTAATAACTTCTGCTTCACAATTTAGCCGAACATGAAATAATAATGGGTTTCTAAAGGGGAAGAGACATGGCTTCCTACTGGGCTCGAACCCACGGACTCTCGCATTAGGCATCAATTGCATTTAGTCATCCATCGCCAGTATCGCCACCCAATTTAGCCGGGTGGGATTCATAACTCGAAAATTACTCACCTCATCAAAAAGTGTGCATCCCAGAGGATACTATATGCAACTGTCTGGAAGTAAAAATAGCCAAATATTGTTGTACACCGATAGACATTTTACATGTTTATATGCGAGGCGGTCTAGGAAAACTCGTCGGAAGTCGCTGAGTGATCAACAAGGGTTGTTGGATTGCCTGTGCATTGATCTGCTACTGTTCACCTGTTACGTACATGTAGTACATTTCAGCTATTGAAATGTGTGGGTTCACCAAGGCCATTAACACCTTCCTAAAATGCAACATCCGACGGGTTTTCCTACACCGCCTCACATACAGTGTATGTCAAGTCAAAATTATAGTTGACTAGTGGGGTGGAGTGTTGATGCAAAATAGCATTGAAATTGAATAAACTGAATAAACTGTTGCAGTGATTCATTTTGACCTTTATTAGGCCATATAAAAAAAATCTTTAGTTTAGCATCAGTCAAACTTGTAAAAAGTGAGGAGGGAGGAGGGGTTTTTTTTTTTTTTTTTAATACTGAAATGGACTGTGATCATCGAAAGAGAGCTTGGAAGCATTGCACCGTTTACCATACAATAGACAAATCCTTAGTATTAACTCGAAAAAGGTTTTTATTCAAAAAAAATACATATCTGAGTCACCCTGGAAAAGGCATGTGTAGACAAGAAACCCCACTTTTTGACAGAGAACATTATAATGTGAGAAAAAAATTGAAGAAAAAAATTTTTTTTGAAAAAAAAATTTTTCCCAAAAAAAATTTTTTTTGAGGTGGCGAGAAAATTCGAGGCGGGCGCTGATGCTAAACTAAAGGTTTTTTTTATGTGGCCTTATAGAGAGACAGTATTCATTCATTGAGGCCACTAATATCATTCCAGTGCCATTGCCATGGAGGATTACCGGGTACAAAACAAAAGTGACTCTCGCTCAACATGTATGGTTATGCACCAGTATTTTATTGACTGAGAAATACACGAGCGAGGGTAACCCGGCAAAGAGACTCTTCCCCTCAGCTTTACTCTCGGCAAGCAGGAGGATGACGCCACCAGTTAGAGCGAGATTTCTGAAATTGAAGAAGATAAGAATTGAAACGCTGTTAGTGGTGCCGGGCCATCACTAAACTCCCTACGCAGTTGTGTAACGCGCCCCCCTTCGGTTTACTCGCTGTCCACAACTGTTTAACTTCGTAAAATTCGCCGCGTTTGGTCAACAGGTGGCACTGAGAGAGTCGACCAATGAGAGCACTGAGCAACTGGTAACCAAGCTGGCCTGAGACACTTTCATTGGACGAACGGTTTGTAGCCATGGTAGCACAAGAACATCCATTGCCAACGGGCCAAAGAGTTCTGAAAGCAGCATACTGATATAGGCTGTAAAACTCGCGCCAGGCCCTGACGCCATCTGTTGACCAAATGCGGCGACTTCCACGAAGTAAAGCAGTTGTGGAGAGCGAGTAACCAAAGGGGGCGCGACTCACAACTGCGTAGGGAGTTCAGGCCATCACTGGAAGGGGCCCGTAAGATTTAGCCCCTGTGGAGAGGTGGGGGCGTAGCTTGAAAAGATAAGAGATAAACTCTAGAGTACAGATTGACAAGAATAAATTCTTCCATTGTGACGACAGATCATCACAGTCGACCCTCAAAGGTGCCTTTTCTTTTGTCAATTTATCTTGTGCGCAAAAAAACAACAGGCAATGAAGAGGCCCACTTTGTTCGGGAAATCTGACAGTTTACACTAAAATACGTTGTCAAGGAGACTGTCCCGTCCAAGTTCAACCCAGAACCTCTGAGTGGACAAATTCAAATTCAGGCATCTTACAAATACTAACTTCTGCTTCACAATTTAGCCGAACATGAAATAATAATGGGTTTCTAAAGGGGAAAAGACATGGCTTCCTACTGGGCTTGAACCCACGGACTCTCGCATTAGGCATCAATTGCATTTAGTCATCCATCGCCAGTATCGCCACCCAATTTAGCCGGGTGGGATTCATAACTCGAAAATTACTCACCTCATCAAAAAGTGTGCATCCCAGAGGATACTATATGCAACTGTCTGGAAGTAAAAATAGCCAAATATTGTTGTACACCGATAGACATTTTACATCTTTATATGCGAGGCGGTCTAGGAAAACTCGTCGGAAGTCGCTGAGTGATCAACAAGGGTTGTTGGATTGCCTGTGCATTGATCTGCTACTGTTCACCTGTTACGTACATGTATGTACATTTCAGCTATTGAAATGTGTGGGTTCACCAAGGCCATTAACACCTTCCTAAAACGCAACATCCGACGGGTTTTCCTAGACCACCTCAAATACAGTGTACCGGGTATGTCAAAATTATAGTTGACTAGTGGGGTGAAGTGTTGATGCAAAATAGCATTGAAATTGAATAAACTGTTGCAGTGATTCATTTTGTCCTTTATTTATATAGAGAGACAGTATTCATTCATTGAGGCCACTAATATCATTCCGTTGTCATTGCCATGGAGGATTACCGGGTACAAAACAAAAGTGACTCTCGCTCAACATGTATGGTTATGCACCAGTATTTTATTGACTGAGAAATACACACCAATGGAAAAATATTTGTTATTTCTTCTGTAATGTATAAACAAAGACATGACTTGCAATTTGAAATACTTACCTGTAACCCAATAATTCCAAACAAGACACCACAGGCAATGGGAACTTGTTGTCTACTGAGGACCATAATACAGCCAGAGAGCTGCCCTATTAAATTGATAACCACAAACATTGTAGCAATAAAATATCCACAGTTCCACTGCCCTTCAATATAGCTGCGCTGGTCTTCCCACTGGACCCACATACGGATGCCATCCTCTAAGAATGTGCTGATAAGGCAAAGGCGTGCTACATGGGGCAGGACATGTTTACCATGGCGGAGGACCTGAAGGAAAGAAAATATGTAATGAGATACCCGCGTGACAAACTTTGCTGCGCGGCGGCTCTGTGAACGATCAACCCGTCGCGACGTCATTTAAACTGTTGACGTTGCGTCATGAAAAAGTGACCTGTACATTTTTCTACAGGAATAATGAGACAAAAATGTTGCTTTTATTGCCAACCTACATGTACATGTATATCCTCATTTTAAGGAAAAAGCAAGGAGATTAAAGAAATTTTCATCTGCTACAGAATGACGCAAGGTTTACTGTCAGGCGACCAACACAAACGGGTTATTTTCACCCCAGAAAGAAATGGAAATAAAAAGAAACTTCGGGCACATCGCTCGCAATGCCATGTCGTGACGTTAGTTCCGCAGGTTCCTCATTCTTATAACATTGGCAATAATGTCTACAATGCCAGTGTTGTTAGCTTCTGCCCTTTACACTTCTTGAATTTTTCTGATATTAAAAAATTACTCAAAACACATCCATTCTAAAAAGCAATATTCATGAGATTATTGACTCCCGACTCGAGTGACAAACAATAAAGACAAGTTTATGACGAGATCAAAAATGTTTGATTTGGTCGCAATACTCGTCGTAAAGTAGGCTGTGTTCACGTTGCAGGCGATTTGCCCAATCCACATCCAGAATGACGTCATGTGACCCTACACAGTCTGATGTAATAAACTACCGACGGCGTCAAAACACGGCCGATTCCGTCGGAGACGTATTTTTCGGTGGATCAACTTCAACCAGCTTCAACGTCCCCGTCGACGTCATGTCCCTTTTCTTACGACGAGTTTGCGATTCATTCATCCAAAACTGTCGTCGTGAACGAATCGCAAACTGATCGTGAACTCGTTGTAAAGTGGGTGGATCACTTGCATAACTGCCATATAAAATAGAAAAAGATGCCAAACTAGGCCTATGCATGGGGCCTATCCTACACGTATGCGTGCGTGGCTGCAGCCTGGCTGTATCCTGTCGACCTGTGCATGTGATGTGCGTGTGTGCGTGCATGCATATGGTGTGTGTCCAGGTGTCAGTGTGTGCGACGCGCCAGTCGTCGGACCGCAACAATAGACGCCGGTTTTTCTTCAAATACGCCATATCAAACCAATGTTTGCAGTTGTAATGTAAACCTAGGTTTATACCTGATCAGCAAAGTCCTCCGCTTTGTCTATGAATTCATTCCTTTGAGACATAACAGTTTTATTTGAGTGTCTCACATGCACTGAAGTAGACGACACGTACAGCAACATGGACCACTTGCCGGAAGTTGGGGAAGGCCCGTCAAAATGGCGGTGTTATCAAGTATTTCCACACCCTCGGTAAGTAAAATTACCGCGCTGAAATCTTTAAAAAACGTTGTCAGAAACTCTTTGACATCTAAAGTAAGAAAGAGAGCTACAAATTAAAAATAATGGTTAGAGTTATAAACATTTTGAAGCCTAATTAAAGTTTTTGTTTGCTAAAAATGTAACAATTGCAGAGGGAGTGCAGTTTGTTAAAAGCACGGCTGCCACGTCTCCACTCGGAGCCTCGGTCGAAATCGGGAAGACATCGGCACTCTTCGGAATCCTCGTCAACAAAGATGTCAGCCTCCACAGAACTAAACATTGCGAAGAAAAATCTCTCTGATGCTCTTGGAGATTTGATGAAAACGTAAATTATGTGATATTTTGGTTTAAGAGCCTATACTTCACACCATCATTAATGTTTCAGATTAAGAACACTGTGCAAAAGTCCAAATAGGAGGGTAGCTCTTTTATGTCAGACCTTCCTGTACATTTTGTATGTGCATTGTACACAGGTTCTTGTGGTTAGATACTATGGGACCACAGGTCCTTACACACTTTACTGACAATGTCTTTGATGTCAGTAAAGTGTGTAAGGACCCGGCACCTGTGGTTCCCTAGTATCAACGACAAGAACCTGTGCACTGTATGTGTATTAGTAGTGTTTCAGCCAGGATTTGAAAAAGGCAGGGCAGAGAGGCCTCCATTCTCAAAAAGGCAGGGTGCCATGATAGCCCATGCCCTGCTTTGGTTCTCAGCCACCAAGGCCCAAGGGCACGTCACGTCACATCATGACGCAATCTGATAGTCTTCACACCAATGAACATTTTCTGCTTCGGGGATCAAAGGGTTAAATCATAATAGGTGTATGTACTGTAAAAAAACTTCATGGAGAATGCTGATCATGCTGACTCTGAGCAAATAATTCACAGTCTTCATGTACATGTAGCAGTCATAGTGATCAAGGGGTTAAAACTAGTGGTCAGGTTGGAAAGGGTTAAACAGGGCATATTTCCAGCAATGACTAATGCCAATCCCTTGTAAAAACCCAATATCAATAGGCCTACAAGTAACCATTTTGCATAAGACTGTCTTATCAGCTGAAAGTTCAATGCAGTTGTGTATCAGATGCACGGTCCTCTGGCATTTTCCCGCCAAAAAGATCGTCAATACCATGCGGCCGAAAGGCCTGCGGTCTGAAGTAAGATCAGTCATTCAAGTAAATATCTGTGTACTAGAAAGGAATTGGGAAACGAAGTTGGTATGACTGGAGAGAGTACACTTTCTGGATTATACAGCCAAATAAATTGTTGAAGAATGCAGGCAAAGGTTTGGGAGAAATGGACTTGGAAATACAACGATCTCTGTCAGATTGAAATGCTGAAGTCGCGGCTCTATCCAAAGTTTCATGCCATCCTTTATGTAAAACACGGACTCGATTCAAGTGATATGTCGGCTCACCTCTTGAAATAAACATTCCATTGTCTTTTGCTTATTACTGTTACCAATGACAGCCAGATGAAGTTGTGCTGGTTGCCTTTTTTTGTCGGCATGTTTCAGGTATTTCGTTGATTTGACGTTTCCCACGCGATTCGATCGATATTGATCGCAGCGCCACATACACCAATGACAATCCAATTACGGCAGGAAATGTTAACTAAACCAACCTCGGCTGCTTTATTTGGCACCTATTCTAAACACTGCCACGTGTGCAGTTGAGGTAGTCTGCAGGTGAGGTCCAGGCTGTTTGTGGTGCTGTCTCGACGTTGATGCGACTTGGGTTTTGTGCGGGAATTGGATTGAGAGTATTAAACACAGACGATCAACGATCAACGATCTTTGTAAGGCATTGAGATAGTTGAAAAGGCATGGTTATATTGCAGAAAAGGCATTCTTGCCCTTGAGTAAAGGCAGGGATGATCAGAATTTAGGGCAGGGCGTTTTTTCCTGTTGAAAAGGGCAGTAGGGCGCACCAAAGCAAGGCAGGGCGCCTCGCCCTGCTATTCCGCTTTAGCTGAAACACTAATTAGGCCTACAGTATTTAGGCCTCTTCTCATGTTCTAGGTCTTCATGTCGTCATGATTCTGAATCTGATTACTTAATAGGCCTAAAGGACCACGGTATTGCCACTTTTTCTCAACAGCTGGCGCCACTCTCCAACCCAGGAACTAACTACGTTGTCGGCGAACTGACCCGATTTACTACGTACATTTTGTAATGCCTTTTTATGGTTCCCGATCAATCAGATCGGGAACCATATTGTGTTTGGTCATGGTGTCTGTGTGTGTATGTGTGTGTGTGTGTGTGTGTGTGTGTGTGTGTGTGTGTTTCTGTGTGTCCGGTCTGTCACACCTTCATATGTCATCTCCTGGAACAGCTACAGTCTTGGAAACAAGTCCTACCCCTAGGTTTGTCAACCTGGGCAATCCAATGAGCCAAAAATTTTCAATCTCAGATGGCTCCATCATGATGTAATCAACATATCGGACTTGATATTTTGTCTGTCACACCTATATTTGATGGTATAACTTGGCTCCTTCAACACCTATAGCAATGGAAATAAGTTCTACCCTTAGGTTTTCATACCGTAGGAATCGAATGGACTGGTTACTTTTGATCTGAGATGTAGGGGTCATGGTGATATCGATATCACGAATTTGATATTTTCAGATAACTTGCCATATTTTCAACTGAGCAACATGAAACAAGTCTTAGTTCATGCCTGCTTATCCAAGGACTGGACAATGTTAAAAATCTCAGCCTCAAGTGTTTGGGTGTTCGAAATATCATGAGATTGTGATATATCAAACTTGATATTTTGAAGTATCTTTGCCTGTGGTAAAGGCAGAGGCATGATTTCACCCATACTTTGGATATTGAGGATGCTGATTTCGATTATGCACTGACCTTGATGATCAGAGGTCAAGGTCAAGGTCAAACTTGATAATTTGAAATATCTCCGCCTGTGGTAGAGGTACAGGCACGATATCATCCACATTTAGGTTATTGAGGATGCCCATTTCAAATGTGCAATGACATTGATGATCAGAGGTCAAGGTCAAATTTGATAATTTGAAATATCTTGATAATTTGAGACACCTAGGTCAAGTTCAGGGTCAACCATGGATGAGTTATTGTCATGAGTTCATATCATGTCATGTGACGTCATGCCATGTCATGTGACGTCATGCCATGTCATGTGACGTCATGCCA
>NMRB01002832.1:61424-74008 GCA_002633025.1 Notospermus geniculatus
ACTAGAAATGTTAAATTCGCTCAACAGCGAATTTGATGACCTCCACATCCAGATAGGCCTATGCCAGAGCTAACATGTTTCTCCATCCTTGGGACTGAAAGTGCCAAGTCTGATGATAATCTTGGTGCTACTGAACATGTTGAAATTCGTTGAGACGATCTGGTCATTTAATAGTGTATGTATGATTATGTAGGCCAAGCTACATACCGGGCCGTCCGGCCGGGGCTATGCACACGCCACACGGCTTTACAACTGCGTTTGTCGCTCTGTTTACGTCGCTTAAAACATCCTATTTTTGTGATGATGATTCTCGAAAGTTTTTAAGAATAAAGGGTTGAGAGTTGAGGATTGGATTGAGGATTGGATGTGATGTGTAACGATAATCTTTGGAGACTGATACTGAAGTTATCCACGGCACTACGCCGTCAGAACTGACACGAGCACATGTACGCCGCCATGCTGACCTAAATGTAATTATCATGTCGATCGCCGATTGGCCAGATGACTGACCTAGAAATTATTCCTGGAACGTGTGCAGTAGTGTGTGACGTCACCGTGCATCCGAGACAATATATATGACGTCAGCGAAAACTGCGTCGCGGCCGCCGCGAGTGACGCTGTGTTGCTGGAGGCGACGTCATGGTTGTTGACTGCGTCACGATCTCAGCGAGCCGGCGAATTTTTCATTAAAAATCGCCCCAAAATCGGTTAATAATGCAAGTATGTAAAATTCCAGCCTTTCAGACCTGGCAACAATCATATTGCTGCTTGTGACGAAGTTTGAGCGCGATCCGTTAGTAGTTTTTGCAAAACCGTCCCGGGAATGTGAAAATTGGAGAGAAAGAAAGAAATCCTGCGAAACCAATATGTCCTCCCCACCGTGAGGTGTGGAGGCCATAATTAGGAATTGTAGGAAAATTAGGAGCACTTGACAGCCTGTGAAAACAACACTGACCTTCAAGCCAAGCATACATTGGCCTTGCGACTGGAAGCAACTGAACGCAACAGTCGCTATAGATGTATGCGTTCTGTGCACATCGGTTACGACTGGTCATTGCAGCAACAAGTGGCACAATCCAGTCTTCAATCTGGAGCGCGCACATCGGACAGGCAATGGTACTGAATGCTACACAGAAATTGTCGATGTCTTCCGATCAGACCGCTCGGGAGTCATTTTGTGGGTCACATGATTCCATCACGTGACCAGGTGTGCTCCACAAACGAGGAAATTCATTGCCAGCGCGCGTACATCAGAAGCGACTGAAGACGACTAGAAGCAACCATAGGCAACGAGTAGAACATGAGCAACTGGCTGGAACTAGCGGCAACAGTTGGCAATAGCATTGCCAGTGCGCATACATTGGCCTGTTTGAGCATCTGATCAGGTGCTGCTGGTTCCAGGTAGTCGCCAACCATTCCTGGAAACGCTATTGCCGGTACCGGTAGTTGCTTCCAGTTGCAAAACCGATGTACGCTAGGCTTCACACTTTCTCAACTAATGGAAACATTGTGGCAGTTTGCCCTGGTGTCCTTTCAATTGTAAATTTTTTTGTCATATTTTACCATTTTTCTTCCACAGACCATTTTTCTGGTCCACAACACCATGACATTGTCATGGCACTAACATAATTCACAACCGTCGCGTACAAAAATGCACTATGTGACGTCTGATGACATCATAATGACGCAATGTCTGGTACTGAAGTTGCTGACATGAAATCACTCATGCAAAATGGTTCAATCGGCCAAATAGAATAGAATGTGGTACCAGCATGTTTTTTTTGGGGGGGGGAGGGGTTACATACCAGTAACTACCCGGTACCCTCCAATCCCGAACTTCTGTGTTATGAAAGAATTATGGGTCATTTTAGTGATTTCCAGTAGACGGCAGGAAAACTTTGGTTTGCTCAGTTTTGAATCGGGCCTTTTTCTAAAACAGGCAGAGAAGTTGATGAGAAAACCAAGAAGACTTGACCATCAAAGATTTGCTTGACCTAAGAAGCACAAGTACAAAATTTTAGCCCAGAGATTACAAAATGCACAGACAACGTTGCTGGATGGTTTATGATAAAGATGGCCAAGGCGCTACTACGTTAAGATTTTTCCAAAAGAACCCAATTTATAGATTCCAATGCCACATCAAGCACCTGGGGCCATATTCATGAAGCCTTCGCAGCTTTGCGTGCACGCAAGTCTATTGTTTGGCTGTACATGCCCTATTGTTCACCGACTGCCTTGCAATGGATTGGCATGCACGCAAGTCTATTGTTTGGCTGTAAATGCCCTATTGTTCACTGACTGCCTTACAATGGATTGGCGTGCACGCAAGTCTATTGTTTGGCTGTACATGCCCCATTGTTCACTGACTGCCTTACAATGGATTGGCGTGCACGCAAAGTTGAAAGCCTTCATGAAAATGGCCTCTGGTCGTTCAGCCACGCACATCGCTGGGCCAGCATTCCAGGCAGAATCTGGAACTGTTACTATTATGGTAACCACGGTTCAAAGTTCATGACCATTTGGTCTAAAATGCGACCTGGATTTTGCTCTGTGCGACCCAAAAAATTGATGTTCTAATGCATTTTGCATTGTGTGCGACTTGATTTTTTGGCCTGTTCGACCAAAATCTGCTTTTTCAGAAAATGAACTTTGATCCCTGGTAACTTTCCTCAGCGGTCATCAAGCACTTACCGTAACTCATCTGTCCCCAGAGTCCAGCAGACAGAACCTTCTGTCAAAAGTTTTCTCACATCCTATGGTTTTGACTGAAAATTATTTCAAGAAAGGTTGTTCGTCTGAACCATCTGAGGAACTCTTCTTCAGACACAGGGCTTGAAAAATTGGGTGCCCGAGTGCCCGCAGGCACCTTGTCTGACGACCAGGGCACCAAAAATGAGTGACATACATAATAGAACATGCCCGACCGGGCACTAAACCCCCGTCATAAAAAACCAGAAACCACCTTATTCGGGCACCCACAAGAAAGTCCTGGGCACCAAGAAATGAAAGTCGCAACAAGCAGGGTGCCCGGCCGGGCACTAAGGCTCCAGAAAATTTTTCAAGCCCTGAGACATTTTCTAAAATATTTCTATGGTTTTGGAAAACTTCAACAGAAGACACTGTATGCTCAAACCTGGCGACAGATAAGTTTTAAAGGACCACGATATTGCCACTTTTCCTCGACAGCCGGCACAACTACGTTGTCGGCAAATTTACCCGATTTACTACGTACCTACATTTTGTAATACATTTTCGTATTTCGTCTTACTGCCGCTAGGTGGCTCCCTCTATGTCGGCAGTCAAATAATGCATTTGAGATCCAATACCGTGCTCCTTTAATGTCAACCGTCACAGTGGAGTGTACAAAAATATGGCATATCTCTGATAACTGACCATCAAAGAAAAATCCCCAATCTTTGAATCTGACCTCTAAGGAGAATTCCCCAACAAATTTGGCTAGCTAGAGGCACTCAAGCCATAGAGCTGCAAGACTAATGCATTGATGAAAAGTCCTTTAATTTCATATTTCCTTCATAAAATTTTTCACACAGTCCGAAAAATTTCTATCCTACACGTCGCTCCGCCAGAGTTTGATCGTCTTGTCGTTCTCGAGCGCCGCTGATGCGATGATGTTTTCAGATGGATGACAAGCACAACATAACACTACATCTGAAATGATGAAATAGTTCATTAAGTAGAAAGCCAAATCGCACGAGACAAGCCTCACATGAAGGACTCGAGAGCTTTGCCCATCTTTCATGTGAAGAAAGGGACAGGCCAGGGATCAACCGTGGAACCTTAGCCGTGACTGTGGCTGCCAAGTTCCAATGTCCCATGCTGACAGCAAAACGGTGATTTGCGTAAGCCCTGATCAAGTCAATGAGGAACCCGCACACTAACATCACTACGTGGCGCTGCGTGCGTTTGTACCAAAGTCTCTGTTTTTCTAACATTATTTCCATTTATTTCTGGCGTGAAAATAAACCATTTTTGTTGGTCGTCCAACAATAAAACTTACATCATCTTGTAGCAGATGAAATTTTCTTTTAATCTCATTCCTTTTTTTCTTAAAATGAAGAGATACAATGGCGATAAAAGCAACGTCTTTTGTGTCATTTTTCCTGTAGAAAAATGTACAGGCAATTTTTTCATGACGCAACGTCAGCACCTAACATGACGTCAACGACACCTAAAATGACGTCAATGACGTCGTTTCGGTACACGGGCTCGCAGCGCCGACCTGTCGGTGAGCGGGTTCCCCATTTGACATTATATACAAATACTAAGTCTGTTTTGAAGACAAAATGAAACAAATTTGGCTGATTAGCCAAGATATATCAGGAAGAGCTAGAAATAGAGGAATCAAGTTGTTGAATTGGGTGCCATGTTTCACCCATCCAACACCTCCATTTGGCAGACCTACCCGTGTGTCCTTGTAATTTTTGCACCACTTCCTTCGTTTGTAGATTCCATATGTACACCATGTTATCTTCTGAACCAGACACAATCCACTGGAAAGATGAAAACGCATTGCATCACTCAGCACATTTATTAAGATCAGGGCCCGGTTGCACAAAGAATCTTAAGTCTAAGAAAAAACTTAAGTCTGAAATGAAGTCATCTGATTTGCTGAAACCTGGTCACATGATGACTTAAGTCAAACTTTAGACTTAAGATTCTTCGTGAAACTGGGCCCAGACTTCTTTTCTACGTGGGATGATATTGCCATTAGGTGGCAGCACTGCAGTTCAATGAAATGGGAACTATAGGAGCAGTCAGATGCACGCATTGCCAAAAGATGGCAGCACAGTTGTAGCGGACCAATACACAGGAAAATCCATGTGATTGGTGCTCGATCGAGAATCAATGGGTCCGCTATATGCATTGAATTGGGCCGTAGTGACATCTGTTGGTCAACTCACTGACAACTCCTATTGAAAACCATTCAGTTTAACAGCCCATGTCAATTTCTCATTGAAAGGAATGATATTTTTCAGGACTGCTGATGCAGTGCTGCTGACAATTTTATTGACAATAACGTAGCTCATTTCATCAACAAGTTGAGAAAATACATGTACTTGGAATGGTTTTTAACAGACATCCACGGCAGTGACACCTAATCGATTCCAAAAATGTTCCCCAAAAGCACATCTTCTGGGAAAGAAATGTTTTGCAATTTCAAGACCGTGTTTTAATAAATGGACACAGGTGTGTTGTCACTTACCTTTCCACCAGTCACAGAGAAGTTTGCAAAAATGCAGTATTTTTCATTTTTGTGCCCAGTATATGTCTTTAGGCACTGAAATGACAAAAACAATATCATGATAGATGCGAATTTAAAAGATTTTGGATATACACTTCATGTCTAACCTTAATGGAGAAAATACTGTAGGACCGGTATTTTTAGCATCCATTTAAAGGACCACAGTATTGCTTCCCAATCCTGCGTTACACGTACCCGCGTTAAGGGGAGACCTCTATTAACGACTTGGTAAACTAGCGCATGCAACTAGTCTCGCGCAGCCAGCCGTTTCGTTCCGCAGTACTGCTACACAAACTTGTTCGATCCCAGCGGCTGGGTGACCGAGACTGTAATCATACATTCTCCAACACTGGGGCGAAAGGCTAACTACAGTATTGGAGCATGGTGCCGGTGGCGCCGGCTGTCGACAGAAAGATGCAATGCAGTGGTCCTTTAAGTTTGCGATAGGCCAGACTCAGAGATTAATATCCATTTAACTTCGCGATTGGGTGATCAATGACACTGCTTCCTGGAAAAGACCAGGTTTGATCTTCCCAGTTACCCAAGTGCCCCCCTTAATCATGGTAATAACATCCTGTTTGATATATTGTTAGCAGTTGGTGAGAGTGCATGTCAAAATGCTTTTTGGTGCGTTTTAAACCTGAACTGTAAAAGTGTGGGTCTCTGGCTGATTTTTATCAGGCGTCCTTAGGATTCAAGCACTCCTATTTACGTGTGTCAAACAAAGATTTCGTGCATATTTGACCCAGGAGCTCGGGTCTTCGGAAACCCTGGGTACTGGTAATAGGATGACTGGGGATCCCAGAACCTCATGGGTAACAGGACAGATCTACTGATTCTGACAGCCCCTACCTTGCCTTTACTGTAGTCCCATAATTTCAGTGTGCTGAAATAGAAGAGAAATCAAATATTATTTGGACTCAACTCACGGAATTTGGCCATTATCTAGATTAGACTAATGAGTTTTGGATATTTTTGGACTGAAATGAGATTCACAGCTGATGATTTAATAAAGATAAGACTGAAGATTTTGATTCTTGAGATTAAACTCACTTGTCTAATGTGGCAGCAAGAATATACTTTCCGTTCGGCGAAAACTTGACGAAGGACACCGGAGGGTTGTCATCATCTGAAATAGGAGTGTGACATATTTGATGAATCAGGTAAAAGAAATATCGGAATTGCAAGTGCCAAATATGGGCGAGTCACTGTAAAGCAGGAGGAAACCAGAGTGCTCAGAGAAAACCTCTGCTTTTTTGCCCTTTCTACTTGTTTTTATGTCATTTGCCATACTGCACAAAATGCCAAACATTACATGAAAATGTCATTTATAAGGGAAGGTGTTAAATAAATTGGCAACAAAAAAATTTTACAACTTACCTATCAAGGTCTTTAAACACTGACCCGAGGCAGTGTCCCATATTCGACTGGAACAATTAGGTGGAAAAATAAAATGCTAATTTTGGCTAGCCCTATGGACTTGATCATTTCTCATTTATTATGACACAATTTGATCAGGTGAAGTGAAGTTCAGTGATCGCTACCTTTCCACTCGGGTGAGACCCGGGTCTCACACATGTGCTTATGCGCTAAGTTTGCTTTTAATTATCAGACCCAGTGCAGGGCTGTAGGAACATCCTGGAGGTGGGGGGGGGGGCAAAGATTTGATGAAATAGCGGGCCGTAGCCGCAGTCCCTAGCAGTGTTTCTGCCAGAGGGCACTGTGGGTACTATGCTAGTATCCTCAAAGGCACAGAAAAGGGCCATCTTCTTTAATTTCATGGGGTTTTTGCTGATTTTGAAGGAGTTAGTACCCTCAAAAAAATTTCCGGCAGACCCTGCCTTGCAGCGAGCACCAAAGGCGCAAGCCGTAATATCGGCGGGGGTCCAGGGGCCTCCTCCGGGGAAAATTACGCCATTTCCCGGCATTTGAGAGCAAAATTGGACACTCTAGCCGTGTAAAATGTGGGACTTGGGCTCTTTGGGACTAAAGGCAGTCAAGTGCTGAGCCTGCCAAATTTTTATTTTTGACAAGCCAAATATAGGGGGGGGGGGGCAGCTGCCCCCTTGTTCCTACGGCCCTGCAGTGTTTACAAAACATGCCCTTCTATTGAAGGCAAACAACGAATGACGGTGAGTAATGTGGTAGAGCACTGAGCTAACTAGACACATACCATAGTCCATCGTAACTACTCGAAACGATAAGTGAACCATCTCTGTTGAAATGTACAGCCGTGACAGGGTCAGAGTGAGCTGGTAGTGTCTTCAAACATTTCCCTGTCTTCACATCCCAGATACGAACGCTCTCGTCAAACTAGAAGCAACGAGGAAAACTGAATTTGTGACAAGTCAACAAGAATGAGGCTATCTCTGTCATCTAATGACAATAATCATGTTTTTGCCATAAAAGTAACCAGTAGAGCAAATTGCTTTCCAAGATACCTTGATGGCTTTTCTCCAGTCATGTATCACTGAACACCAAAGTTTGGAAAAAGGTAGGCATATGTGAAATCCATTAGGCCCCCCAAATATTGTGTATCTGGTTTCATGATCAGAAGAAAACTGATGCGTTTTTAAATTTTTTTTTACAACAGCTGACGTGCGAGGTAACCAGAAACAGAACATTAATTTTTTTGGCCTTAGCGACAGTTCTTGGAAGGATAGCATGTTCATCTGAAATTGGTCCAAGGAAAGTTTGACAACTGAAAGCGATACTCCCATGTCATACCACTTGGACAGTGTTTTCGGTCCCAACCATGAGAGTGAGCAACACATTTCACAAATGATTTAGCCACTGTGTGCCGAAATCACCGACAGGGCTCACAAGTTAAAGTTTCGACGATACTTACTGAACCAGATACAATGAGATTCGACTGTGGGTTGAAGTTACAACAGAATATATAATTACTGTGTCCTTTTAACGTCTTCATGCACTTGCCCTGAGGAAGAGATAGAGAAAAAGACCTAAATACTTGTGAAGTTCAAGACTTTCAAAAAACACGTCTGAGAAAGTGCCATATCACAACACTATCCTTCATCAAAACATCACTATCTATTCTAAATCCCCCAAAAGCACCAATGCCAATTTTACCACTATTCTAAATCCCCACAAAGCACCGATGTCAAATTTACCGCTTTTCTAAATCCCCACAAAGCACCGATGCCAAATTTACCGCTTTTCTAAATCCCCACAAAGCACCGATGCCAAATTTACTGCTATTTTAAATCCCCACAAAGCACAAATGTCAAACTAACAGCTATTCTAAATCCCCACAAAGCACCGATGCCAAATTTACCGCTATTNCAAATTTACCACTTTTCTAAATCCCCACAAAGCACCGATGCCAAACTTACCGCTTTTCTAAATCCCCACAAAGCACCGATGCCAAATTTACCGCAATTCTAAATCCCCGCAAAGCACCGATGCCAAACTTACCGAGGCAAGCTCCCATATTTTGAGTGTTTTATCATCTGAAGCACTGACTAATAATTTACTGTCCGTTGACCAGGCCACATCTGAGATACCCTGTGGAAATAGGAAGTTTGAAGATAGAAATGTTGTAAAGTATACAATCAATCTTTGATGTCTCATGTTGATGTATGATGCAATGAGCTCTGACTGTTCAGAATAAAGTACAGTAGGAGGCTCTTGGTCACTTGCTGCTCAAGGAATGAATGAGGAAATTTCCAAATTCTGCAGGTGGGATGGGTATATTTTGGTCAAAATGAACTTGAAGTCCTTTCCAACCACATGTGACCATCTCTGAGAAAACCCTGTCAAAGTCGCCTGGGAGTGACATGTACCGGTAGCCCTTGATCACACCGGATCTTTGCTGCACAATCGATACAGCTTTATTTGCCACCAACATACCAGTGTTTTTTCATTGCGGTGAGACTCTCAATGTACCGGGGTAACCTAACCTTGTGGTGTTCAGCGCCTTTGACCGAGTTTTCTCAGAGATGGTCACATATTTGGATTGAAGTAACTACCGGTACCATATTTTGAGCTTAGAAAATCTCCATTCTTGCCTCTTATCCAATTTCTCTTGAAATAAATATAAACATACATGTATTTGCTTAAGCTTACCAATTTGTGTCCCATGATCGTCTTTTCAAATTTCCCATCATATGCTCCCCATATTTTGATAAGTTTATCAGCAGCTGTAAACAACAGAAGGGAAATTTCCTTAGGGATATGATGAAAAGATAATTTGAGAGCTATAACGTCTGATCTTAACAAGAGGTCCAGAGTGCCTTCCACTCAGCTGGGGGCAATGAGCTAAACAACTGCCCAGTTTCAAACAGCTCAGTCGCTGATAGAACATGTAGAACATGTACAAAGTCCACTTGTATGAGAGAACTCTCCTGTGGAACTCGAATTTAAAAGGACACAGGTCCTTTTATTACTCACCGGAGCTAGCAAGCCATTCTCCATTTGGGCTGAATTTTACAGATGAAACTGCCTTTGTATGACCAGCTAATGTCAATTTCAGTGTGTAATTCGGTTTCTGAAATGAACAAGCACCAAAAATGACATATTGGCACATGCATTCTTTTCATCTGAGAAAACACTTACTTGACAAAACAAAGAAGGGAGGTCCTTTCAGAGAACCTTAAATTATTCTGATGAAACCCTCATCTAAGCTTGTGTATTTCTGGTTGCAGCGACTGTCACACCCTCATGTGTGGGTGACGGTCGCTGCAACCAGTATTCGCCAAAACGGTTGGGTTTACAAATGCTGTCCTTAATTCAGAGATGTTCTGATTACAAGGATATTAAGATTGAGTGAAGGGATTCTGGCAGACATGGTGCTGAGAACTTCATTTTGATCAATACCTAAGCCAGATTTTGGCGACTTCTGATTAAAATCTAAGTTTTAGACAATTTTTTTCTCCTTATACTCTTTCCTTTCTTCTATTACATAGTCTGTGAAGTGCTAGGCTATATAAATGATTTTATAATAACAATAATAATAATACATGTAATAATAATAATAATAATAATTAGGCTATCTTCAGGACTGGATAAACTGCATCCTCTTGCAACAGGTCCTCTATAGCTGCGTTCACACTGGGCTTTTAAAACGGTTTGAAAACGTTTTAAGATGTTAAAACGGTTTAGGGTGCCACACTAGAGCCCTCTTAAAACGGTTTGAAAGCGTTTTAACGAAAACGGTTCCAGAAGTGGTTTCAAAACGACTCGACGTGATTCGGGCGCGACAACCGTTTTGAAAACGCTTTGGTGACTAGTGTGGCACAGTAGTTTTTGGTCGAAAGCGTTTTCCGTAAAACGTTTTACGGAAAACGCTTTCAAGTCGGTTTCAGTGTGAACACAGCTTAAAACGCGCTCCCCTACTCGCACGTCCGAGGATTGTAACACGCTATGCAGAGTGGAAATGCCCTGGGTTCCCAGGATGGATAAACTGAAGATGAGAGAGTGATCACCTACCATTGGCTGTGGTGGTTTCTGGCCACTACTGGCTGCAGCGCTTGGGGTCGATGCTGCTGCAGGCTTGGTTTCTCCTCCCTCAGCTGGCTTCTGTGAATCTTCACTTGACATGGTGGATTACAGCTAAAATTATATAAAAACTTCAGAGATGATATTTTAGCCAGTAGGCCGTTTCTGCAGATGAAAGATGATTTAATAGATTTGTTGTTAATTCACATGAATCTGAAGCTTGTACAAGGCTATGTCATGATGTACATTTTTAAGAGGGGCGTGTAGCCAGTATGTCTTCTAGACTATTAGGCCAAGCCCTATCGGGTTCTTTACTAGACAAGAGCTAGGCCAAGGCCAAGAGGACACTGAATTAATTAAAAAGACCCTTTTCTGACAATTTTTAAGCTAACGCCACCTCTTATCTTGGTTTTATATTGGCATTAAAATACTTCTCCACTTTTGCGGCATAATTTTGAAAAAATGCATGATTTTGATGTCTTTTTCTTCACTTTTTGCCATTTATTCAAATTACTATCTCATATTATTGAATAAGTCAGAAAATTAGGCACAATCTTTTTTCATTTGATGATGTGGGCCTGATGGCATTCGATTTTTTTCAAAATTCTTGAAATTATCAAAGTATCAAATGCGAAAATGCAATTAGATATTTTGCAATTTCACAAAATCGAAGTGAGATTTTCGAACTTTCTTTACTGTAATTTTTAGTCATAGTACCGGTAGGATGATATGATGCCTGCCAGTGCCAGTTCAGCTGACTGAGTCTGAGGAGTGAGGTGTATTTTCTAAATATTTTTCCTATAATTTTTCATGGGGTATGAATAATTAAGTGTATGTAAACACTGTATCATCAGATCAGCTACTGACATTGACATGCAGCCTATAGGCCTTGCCTTACATGTATACTTTGTATTGTCAAAGTACATTACACACAGAGCTAAAGAGTGCATGGAGTGTGCATGTGTGTGGTGGAGGAGACAGAAGACATGTTTCATCAAAACATCTATCTTTTCGCATCGTTCCCAGTTGATACAAACTTAGACACAAGAACAATCATATTTCTGAATATTTTATTGTGTGATCAGCACCTTGAATGTGATTAAATGAGCAACGCAGCCAAAGAAATCGAATGATAAAGGCGACAGATCAAAGCAGAATTTTTGTCACCGGCCAGCATGGATGAAGTCGCGCACGCGCACTTTAGTTCGAGAATCTCGCGAGATTTGCGGAAAAGGAGTCTATTTCGTTCACCGAAAAATCACTAAATTACATGATACTGAATGCGATAATATTGGGTTTGTCAGCTTGATTCGTTAGAAAAGACAATTTGGACTGTAGCTTTTTGCCAGGATTGGAAGTTCTATCAGTTTGGAGTTAGTGGGATGAGTTTTACCAGAGTGCCCGAAGTCACCTGATTATGTGCACCAATGACATGTGACCAGCCAAACGCTGAGTCATTAACAAGACGGTGGACTTCATTTCTGCGGGGCGATGTTCCCCGAAAAAAGGACTAAAAACATTATATTTCCTAGATATTTTGATATGAAAGACTGTGATAGACGCTCAGGAATATCAACGCATGTTGATTCCAGAGAAATATAATGATACAGACGAGAAAAATGAGATTTTATTACATTGAATATGTCATGTGACGTATTTCAGCCAATCGGAGCGCCTGATTTTGAATAGGGACTATAAAAGCGCTGTTGTTGTGTGTGCGGAAGCCATTGCTGTGGACTGGGGATTAGAGTGTTCGGAGGAATCCAGCTTGAAAATGGACACGAAGACCCATCCGGCACTGCAAGGCTATCGGCAGACGTCACACAACTCCGCCACAGGGTACTATGTCCTAATTTTTCATTTT
>NMRB01002833.1:9469-51140 GCA_002633025.1 Notospermus geniculatus
TCAGGGAAAAGACGAAGTCACTTCGCCTTTTTTGGCATCAATGTAATTTTGAGACGGCCCCTAACATACTCACACCAAGTTATAACATTCTAGAGCTGCTATTCTTCATGAGATATAAGCAAAAGTCCACTTTTCAAGATGGCCTTGTTAGTGGTCAACGCCACCTATGGGAACCGCAAGTAATCTATTCATGCATTGCACTACTTCATTGATCGCGAAATAAAATCCTGGCGAAATAACCGATTGTATAATAGTTCCAGCATCAGTTTTCAATCTGGATCATCTACCCCTGATGAGAACTCTACCGATAAGAATTAATTTCTCTCAATCATGCCATCAATCAGTTGGCGGGATGTCTTATCAGTCAAAACACACAACAAATCAATCAAAACCGATTCAAATTATTTGATTGGTCATGGCACTCCATCAATTATCATTAATCCCCATGGCGACAGCATATCCAATTTACTGGTTGCTACGTTTGCACGATTTCTTTTGCGTTTGCACATAGAAGGTAATGTGTGGAAAGAAAGAGGGTTCCCACTAATATAATGTTGGCTGACAAAAACACATGACACTTTCATTAAAGAGCTTGGTTTAATAGGATACACAAAAGTAGTCAAGCGCAGCCAGACCCTCGGTCTACCAACCGAGGGTCTGGCTGCAACGTCTAAAACTTTTGTGATGGTGCTTTGCGCACGGCTGGCGTCAGTCACGTGATCTTGCAATAGATCGCCATTATTATGCAATCATGTGACACCCCGTCCAAGATAATATGGCCAATCAGCATAGCTGTCACATCTGGATTCAAAATCGACCAATAAAATATCAGCATTGATACCAGGATTTCGGTATTCTCGTAACAAATTGTCGATGTTGGTCTCGGTCTCTGTAATGCTGCACAGTTCGCGCATGCATATTACAGAAACTGAGTGCCTCAGTCTAACCCGAAAGTTGCCGTAAAGCCATTAAAACTCCCATCAAGCGACTGCCAGTGCAAAGTGGGAGTTCTCTATTTGGGACACCTTTCTGACAAGGAAAGTCTGTCCTTAATTTTGAGGTGTCCTAATTACAGAGGTCACAGTGAATGGAAGTGGTGAGGTTCTTTTGGCAGCGGTATCTGCAGCATCAACAAGGCATCATCGTTGTTTACCTTTTTGACCCTGAAGAAGATGCATCTTAACAGGATATAGTCCCTTTAACACCACCCTGCCAACAGCTCCACATGACAAACACCACGCATCACCCACAGCTGATCATTCATTTAAAACGATTACCGTAGAATATTAATCATGCCCACGATCGACTCTGGCAATCCGGTTCCCAGCGGGAGCATTTCCCTTACTCAGTACATCAGCATGAAAAGACGCCGAGATGCTGTCACGCGATTCCATTAGAAGGTTACTTGAATTCTAAGTTTTTATACTGGAAGACATCCTTCTAGGGATCTATGTTTTCAAATCCGACCACCTGCACGCAGTTTATGTTCTGAATGAACATGCTGAGCATAAGAGAAGCAACTACGTGTATACTTTTTGACATTCAGTATGTGCATGATGCAGGGGGCGTCGGGGGTGGAGTGGTAACATCAGTGGCTGTAGCCTCCGAGGTGATGGGTTCAACCATAAAAGAATCAACCATAAAGGTTTAACTGCGAACGATGAAGTAACTGAGGGATACACTTCATGTGTTGCCACCAGATGTCTCTCACTGCTTGAATTTTGGCTTTACGTAATAGGCAGGAGCTTCAACTTTTTTGTGGTGAAGAGGTACATGAACCTGTCAACTTGATGCTTTGAATTCCATTTCTTAGGATAACAGAGCGATTTTCAGGACAATTTGTGCTCCACGTGCAAATGTACATCAGCCTATTCAAATGTACACAGATGACCCTGCATCTTCGATAATCGAAGGGTGATCTGCTCACCACTGCGTTACATCGCACATCACCCTTCGAGAAACTGACCGGTCCACGGCGAATCCGCTGCCTCTCGAAGAGGAGGCCAATCAGAACTGGTGTTGTAAAATTTGAATCGTGGTACAAATAGTGGTAGCCGAAGACCCGATATAAAGTGCAATGTGATTGGTCGAACAGTAAAGTTTGCATCGTGCCAAGATATACCGCGAACCCGTCTATTTCTCGAAGGGTTATGTGCAATGTAACACAGTGGTGAGCAGATCGGCCTTCGATTATCAAAGATGTCTTCATGGCAATGGTCAGTTTATGGTTGTGTACACCCACCAACAGCAGCCATAAGTGTTCTTCCATAAAATACCACACAACAAACTGTTGGTATACAACTTGACCAGTGCCATTTCTCCCAATGGATCACCATCTTCTTCTTGAGAATGCTTCTTAAACTGAAAGCTTCCAGTAATTGGATACAAAGGTCAAGTCTTGGACAAATGTTTGCCGAGGTCGGCTCGTGTTTGCCTTGCCTTATCATGTCCAATCCATCACCGGACAAGTTTGGATGAACTGTGTCTACATTCCTGTAGAGACATGTATGACAAGAGTGCTGTGGGATTTCTGAAACGTTGGGGTGGAAATGGCCACAGAAAACATTGGTAACCAAAGACCTGTTGATGATTATGACCACACCACCACTCAGTGGTGTGGTCAGTATTGTTTTCGCAGGACGCAGGAATTTTTCTCTACCACTTTTTCTTTCCTCCACGTTTTCGGTCGAACTAGGGCATTCACGTCAAATCTGACTTCAGTCTAAAGATCCAATTGTCCTCTCGCGATGAAAAGGTTCCTGTGCACTTTCATTCAATTTTGACTGAGATAATGAACTTTTTCAGCTAAATGAATCGGGATCGCCGTCATCTATAAATAGAGTCGGAGTCTATAAATAGAACCGTGCGTGGAAACATGCACGGCATATGCATGGCACGACGTCGTGCCTGTACATGTTGTGCACAACGTCATGATGACGTGTAGGCCTACATCCTGATCAATCGTACGCCAGTTCGTCGTCAGAGATGCAGCATTCGAACAACGCCATCTTACGTTAACATAACACGGTGGTGTAGTGGTTCGGGCCTCCGACTAGCGGTCAGAGGATCCCGGGTTCGAATCCCGCTGCTGGCGTGAGACTTTGGGCAAGTCTCTTTGCCTTACTGGCCTCTCTCCACCCAGGTGTATAAATGGGTACCGGTCGGAAATGCTCAGATTGTAGCGCTGAATGAGCAGCTCATCTGAGTTCTACTGAAAGGTTTCAGGATAGACTGGGGTTAAAGTGTGAAGTCGGATGAGAACCTCTACCGTAGTTGATATCAGACTATAAACCCAAACTTTAAACTTTTTTTTAAAAACAAACCAGCTTCTTGCAAAAACATTTGAGGTGTGGTCATGAATTCACTTTCAGTGAATTCTCAGTTCTAGTTGAGATTAAGTTCTTCTCCTTTAGTGTCTCCTGATGTTCTCTAGAGGCAAGCAGCAAGAGGTTGCTCTAGTAACATGCTCTCGACCCCCAAACAGTGCTCGAAAATTGCATTTCTTATGCACTTGTCCCAGACAAGTCTCCCCTGCAAAACCTGCTAGCCCGACTGCCGATCTCAGTTGTACGAAACCTGACGTACGAATATTGATCTAACAATGAACTGACGTCCGATATTATGTATGGTCTTATGAATAACGTTACCTCTGTCAGCTTCATCTTCCGTGTTTGGACTTATAGGCCCTATTTATTCTAAGAAACCTATTTCTTCCTCCAACAAAATCCGTCGGGCTAGGGTCACCTTGCACAACTTGACCGCCTTGATTTTTTGGTAGTCCCGGGCGTCGGACTACAGTGGAATTTTCGAGCCCTGCCCAAACATGAAGTATTTTGTTTCTGGGTTTTTAAACATAAACCAAATTCAGCATGAAAAACTTTGGTTTTTTAGCAAAAATGAAATGGTCAGGCACGATGGGGACAGTGTTCACATATAGGTGTAAATCCCACAAGATGAATGTGAAAAAATACTGATCAAAGAAAATTCACGAGTTTACAGTATATAAAGCTGCAGCATGAAGACTGCATCCGATGCAGGCAGCCTTTCAAACCATTCTGATCTCGCTTACAAAGAACAAAGATGAAAATCGATGCGAAGGATTCCCATCTCCTTAGTGTGACAGCTTCTCCAGTCTTTATTGCGCTAATGGATTAAAGGGGGGGCGAGGGGGCAGTTGCCCCCCTGAGCCAACCAAAAAACATGATTTTCATGCAGATTTTGGGCAAAAAACCGCAAAAAGAGGTCTTCTGCCCCCCCCCCCTGGACCAAAAAGTTAAATACGGCCCTGGTAGGCCTACATCCTGATCGATTGTACGCCAGTTCGTCGTCAGAGATGCAGCATTCGAACACCGCCATCTTACGTTAACATAACAAACCAGCTTCTTGCAAAAACATTTCTGGTGTGGTCATGAATTCACTTTTAGTGAATTCTCAGTTCTAGTTGAGACTAAATTCTCCTCCTTTAGTGTCTCGTGATGGTCTTTCTGGAGGCAAGAAGCAGAAAGAGGTTGCTCCAGTAACATGCTCTTGACCCCCAACACAGTGCTCGAAAATTGCATTTCTTATGCACTTGTCCCGGACAAGTCGCCCCTGCAAAACCTGCTAGCCCGACTGCCGATCTCAGTTGTCCGAAACCTGACCTATGAATATTGATCTAAAAATGAACTGCTGTCCGATACTATGTATAGGGACAGTGTTCACATGGGTGTAAATCCCACAAGATAAATGAATGTGAAAAAATACCGATCAAAGAAAAATCTCGAGTTTACAGTATATAAAGCTGTAGCATAAAGACTGCATCTGATGCAGGCAGCCTTTCAAACCATTCTCATCTCGCTTACAAAGAACAAAGATGAAAATCGATGCGAAGGATTCCCATCTCCTTAGTGTGACAGCTTCTCCAGTCTTTATTGCGCTAATGGAGGACAGACATCTTTCTCTTGTCAACAACTATGTATGAACACAGCGAGTATCTTACACAACGGAGACATTAGCACCCAAATGGGGTAATGTGCTTGTTCTTCCATCTCTATAGATGTGTACCGGTACTGAATTTTGCGACCCATGTTTGCACAAGTGACGTGACGTCGTAGTGCATCCAATACATGCTGATGCATTGTGACGTCGTGATGCCGTGTAAACATGGTCCGCAATTTATGGTACATAACTATAGCAGGTGTGGATCCAGGATTTTTGGCAGAGGGGGGTCAGGGCCGCCGAAGGCGGTTGTTGCAAGTGGGCCCTGAAGGTGCCCGTGCCGATGGGGTCTGGGGGGCCTCCACCAGAACATTTTGAAATCTAGAAGGCCGTAGACGTGATTTCCTGGCATCTCAGTATCAAAACAGAAGCTTTATTTTTAGGTTTTTCTGCTTATTGTCACAATTTATTGAAGAAACAAAATTGGTGGTGGAGAGCAGGGGGTCACGACTCCCAAAATCCCCCCTCTGGACCCGCGCCTGTCTAGTCAGTGTTAGGGACATCACAATTTTCAGCATCAGCAAATCCAGGAAATGGACAAAGGGGACAAAGGTATTGGACCAAAGTCCATGTGTTTCTGATTGACCTCATAGCCAGTCCATGTGCAATGTGCACCATGAAATAACCATGTCATTTCAAGTTCACTGTCCATAGCGTAAAGAACGGATTGGTCATTAATTCTTGTATTAATTCTTGTCCTGTTCAACCACTGAGAAGTTGGTGCAAGCCAGATTTCACACGAGTCAATACAAGGCGCACGCTGGGCGTGGCGAATAACCAGGTTTTCGAAGTGGCGGCGTGAATAGCACTTTTCCTGTTTTCACATTTAGCCCCCTATTGGCCAAACCTTGAATCGAATGATGCTGAATATTGAAAGGAAACAATGTCTACTCACAAGCAACATGTCCCCAAAATTTCACAAGAAAATCTGAAGTCGTTCCCATGTTATAACACTTCGATGATTTTCGGGTGACACTGCCTGGCGGCCATATTGGATGTGCGATCGGCCCGAAACTTTGTATTTCAGAAGGTATCCCTCCAGTACACATTTATGCAAGGTATGAAATGGCTAGGTGAGAAAACGACGACACGTGCCAAGTTCGTAACTTTTGCCGAACTTTGACCTCTGTGACCTTGAAAAGTAGGTCAAATGAAAAACCCGGGTATTATGTTATTTATCGTCATTAGATATACCAATGATAAAAATTTGGTGACGTTCCGTCCATTCATTCAGGAGAAATAGCACTTTTCCTGTTCTCACATTTAGCCCCCTATTGGCNGAAAAGTAGGTCAAATGAAAAACCCGGGTATTATGTTATGTATCGTCATTAGATATACCTATGATAAAAATTTGGTGACGATCCGTTCATTTGTTCAGGAGAAATAGCACTTTTTCTGTTTTCACATTTAGCCCCCTATTGGCCAAACCTTGAATCGAATGACGCTGAATATCGAAAGGAAACAACGTCTACTTACAAGCAACATGTCCCAAAAATTTCAAAAGAAAATCTCAAGTCGTTTTCAAGTTATCAGTCGGACAAGAGAAAAGCGACCGCCCGGACGCCCGACCGCCCGCCACTTTCGGTAATTTAATAACCAGGACTTTCTTCGAAAACCTGGTTAAAAATCTGTCCCGTGCAGTCAACCATGGAAGGATTTTGAATCTGCTGGTGTCAAATTAATCGGGAGAGCATGCTCTTCAAGTACATAGGTATATTTTAGGGTAAATACCAAAATTATAAAAGATATTGCCCATTTTGGGCAATATCCACGGTGGAGCCACGGATGACACCTCTACCGTTGTTGATATCAGACTATAAAAAAAAAAAATTTTGTAAGTGTAACATTTTTATTGAGCCACTCTGTAGACCCCTACGGAAACTGTCACGACTGTGGAACAAGTGCAGAAAGCGACTGTCATAATTCCCCAGGAAATCTCAACCCACCAAACAGATAACGTGCTGGATTTGCCAATTCTGAGGCGCGACATACGCGTTAAGCGTATATTTATTCTCTATCTTGACGTATTGATTCCGAGTATCTATGACACTTACGATACAAAGTCACGATGGATGAGCGATACTCATGTGCCGCGCTCAAAAACAACAAGCATCATTCATCGCTGTATGAAAGAGGTAATTATATGTTTCATCTTTATCATGCTAATTGTGCTTGTTTGGAGTCGTGTTCTTGGTTACATGATAAACCATAGTATTGGAGAAATTGACACAGGGTTATGAAGAAACTTCTGTCATGGTGCTAGAGGGGAAGAGAAGAGCCACTTAAGGGCAAGCTGACGAAGTGTTATATCTAGACCATTTTAGAGTGGCGGCGCGCGATGCCGCTAAGAGGAGGCGCCACTGTGCCCTTTTTAACCCCCTTGGCGCCATGCCCCTAAAAATTTTCTTTAAAGGATTTAGTACCCCCAGACCCTCTGTCATGGTCCCTTTTGGTCATATCATCTTAGAAACTGGCTTAAATTGGCTGTTGACTGGAGTTATAGAGACCTTTTTAACAGAAAAGCTTCTCAAATTCTGTTAGTAGAAATGTCGCGAATGGGTCCGCTATATGCATTGAACTGGGCCGTAGTGACACCTATTGGTCAACTCACTGACAGCTCCTATTGCTTTGGCTATGTGGTCGCTAGTGCCATCTATTGTCAGCGCACAGAGAAGTGCATGTGGTCTCTCTTTTAGAATTTAAAGTACTGGAACAAGAGGCTCATGGAGCCCTGTGATGAGCTGATCTGCAGGTGATGATACCACTTTCTACCAGAAGAGGCCGTTTAAAGCAACCAGGGCTTCTGCTAAAATATTTTTGAAGGGGGATTGCCCCCTGTCCAACTTTTTGAGGGGATTTTCATTTTTTCAGGGGGGTACAAAAACCTCCAGTGACACTAAGGTGCAGGATACGCCAAAACTGTGTAGTGACACCTCACCAAAACTGTCTAGTGAGACCTGCATTGCAAACGGCAGCCCTGGCGGCTTTATGTATAACATGTATAAAGATAGATTTTTTATTTACTGAAAACATGTGCAGGAATGGCCCGTTTTGACTTTTTTTCTTTTGGCTGTACGGGAGTACGCGCTGCTTATTGGAAGCCCTGGCAACAAAATATTGTTCCACCTTGCGCTCCACAGATCGCAGCAGAGCATTGGATTGTCAGCTTCAGCATGCAGTACACCAAGACTCAGCGTATGTATGAAACGGTTGGCGCACATGTCATGGTTTGTTCATTTGTTTAGTAAGTGAGACAGATTCGCAAAAACCATCTCTCTAGCTGCCATTTCCTGGTGTATATAATCCACATCATATGCTACGAAAGACTGACATAAAGTTGGCAGGCCGGATTCCTTAGGTTGTATTTACATGCCATAAACATTGTTGGGGATAAGCAGGCTGATGGTTCTTGAGAGCTATCTAGCTTTGAAAGACATGGAATTTGCACAAAAGAAGGGTTTGCATCTTCCGACTGGCTTCCCTTCCGAGTCGGCAACAGTCACAGCTTATCTAGTAAATGGCCCTCTCTTTCATCAATCTCGTACGCAGAGATTCGTTACGCACTCACGCCGAGGTTGTAGGTCGCTCCACTAATCTCTGGAGACGGCTACGGACTACTTCGGGGTTTCCAAGACACGTGTGTGACACACTGCGCATTAATATATGTGACCCGGCACAGCAAAATGAGTTGGAAGTCGCACAGAAGAAGACCGAAGGTGGAACCAGACAGCAACCACAGAAATCGACCAAGTCAAATTTCACAATGGGTAGACAATCCTGAAATCAGCGAACTGTTGGTGTCACCTGGGACATGTTGGGTCTTCTCATGTGCGCATTCCGACTCATTTTGTCATCCCGGGTTATACTAATTTTTGACCTCAAGTTTATGTAGAGCGCCAAGTAGTGCTTTGTTTTTTCCTTAATAAATACAACAGATCCCTCATGAAAAACTTTCTAAGGACATTTTTGTGTGTAATATTTTATACTGCAATTATCTGAATGCATCTGTGGTCTAAAATCGCACAATGTCACAAATCACACTTAAAGCGGATTGTTCGTGTCTGTCCAAAGTGAACCAAAAATAATACAACAACCCGTTTTATTCGTAACAACAATTGGTAAATGCATTGCGGCGGCCGCTCCGGAAACTGTTCTGTGGAATCTTTGACTCGGCGCGAATAGTCCGCTTTAAGGCATGAAATAGCCAGTCGTCTCCAGAGATTAGTGGAGCGACCTACAACCTCGGCCCGAGCATAACATCTCTGGGTACGAGATCGCTCTTTCATGGATAACTTCTGGTTAAATGGGCCTCAACACTCTATACTTCAGCGCCACTGCTCATCTCAAAGAACTTTCTTCGCTGGCTTAATTTCCTTCCAATTGCAGACACCGCAGCTTATCATGAGTAAATGACCCCTCCTTTTAAGATAAACTTTCAATTGAATAAAATCATCCTTACAACACTCTGAACTTCAGCACCGTTACTATCTCAAAGATATTCCAATCAAGTTTCTTCAAAATTATTTTCAATCAATAACACGTTGTGATGGGCGCGAAGCAATTTCATGTTATCAGTAATCTGTGTGTTTGGTAGATCAAACCAACGAAGATTACCGTTCAAACCAACGAAGATTACCGTTGGTGACACAAACACACCTAGGGTTAGGCCCCCAAAAAAGTATCTGTTTCTTGTCCGCGCTTGCATCATTCCCGAGCCCTTCGCATCGATTTTTTTTCCACCAATTTCTTATTTTCTCGACTCACTTTGCTTACGCAGCACCTTCTATACAATGCACAGAAATGCTTCATCACTTGAAATCTTCTTTATTTTTCATGAAACATGTGCTTTAAACATGTAGAGAGATAGTTTTCTGGTAATATTTCCCCCATCCATGAAGACAACTGAAACAAGAGCAACGCAGTGCGTGGCATATGCCCCTGACTGGTATGTTGTTTGTGGGCATAGCAATCTCAAGTTAATTGACGGAAACCGACTTCAAGATGACCACCATAGCCACCATCTTGGATGGGCGACGGAGCTGGTCATCGAAAGGAACCTTCCCCTGATAGAGACCAACCCTCACAAAAAAATTCAGGTTGATCGGTCAAAGCGTTCTCAAGCTAATTGATGGAAACCAAATGTTAACAGACACCGACACCGACGACGACACTGACACCGACGACGACACCGACGCATGCGCCACGACATAATGCCCCCGACTTTCGGAAAACGAGGGCATAAAAATTATATTTGAACATTTTTTAAAAGTCGCATGCTTGCATCAATTTCCGCTGAGTTGCCTGACAAGAAACAGATAATATATTTTTTGGCCTTAAACTTCATCAAAGATAAAGAGACTTCCATCTTTAATTTAAAGATTCATTACCGGTTTACTTTCAAGTTTGGCTCATCAGACGACTGACGTCCTTGACATTCTTTGACGCAGTGTTGCTGACTTCCAGCGCAATGTAACTATTGACACTCTGTCTGCGTGAAGAGCTATGGAGCACTTCCACGCTTCCTTCATTAAAGTCTGCTTTATGTTTTAGAGATAGCGTAGGTGAGACTGACAGAGTGGGAAACTTGTAAGGGGAAGACCTGATTCTAGCCGTTGATTGAGAAATCAGTGAATCTTTGAATTGTCAACAAGTCGCTCGTGGGCGATGCGCTCAGCTGACGTATGAAGTTGATTGGCGGAGTAGTTTTCATCTTACGGAGCAGAATGCATGCACAACAAACCAAGATGGCGACTTGGCGGCCATATTGGAAATGGAGCACAACAAAAATTGACAGTTATTTCATATTTTCAAACTACGAGTTGCATCTGTACGCTCTCTAGCATGTTCCCATACAGTACAGGTCACAATTGACATCCCTAAATTCGCGCAAGTTAAGAGTAAGTCACTCGTAATTTACGCAACAACTCACGAGCTATGATACCCGTAACTTACGAGGGGAGTTACGCAGTGAGTTACGCGAATTTCGCTAGCTACGCAGTGATTTACGAGGCGAGTTACACGATTTGGGCGAGTTACGTGGTGAGTTACGCGAAACCAAAGCCGTAAGTTACGCGTACCTTACGAGTAACTTACGCAAAGCTGTACGGATGTCAGTTGTGACCTGTACTGTACATCTGGTCAATCTCCACCGCCAGTATGATCATTGGAAGGCTCTTCGTCATTGCCAAGCTTATCAACATTAATAGAAAATGCATTAGCCCTACTACGAGTATACTCGTAGATGGCAATGAGGAGGACATCTGTGACTACAAGTATGCTCATAGCTGGCAGTCAAAGTGTTAAAGGTGCTCTAGTTCGAATCGTAAACATTACGGTTCGTTATGGTTGATTACAATAGTTATTTTTCCTTGGACAGGTGGCAGCACCGTGTATACCAAAACATTAATGTTATCTATTTTTATATCTATCTTGATAAATATTCTTGTAACTGAAATATATTTATGATTTTATGCGCAAAAACAAACAAAAAGTTGTGAAAGGCGAGATTTAATTCGATTTTATCTGATTTGTTGGTACCAGAAGTTGACAATAGGTGGCACACCGTAATGTTTACAATTCGAACTACAGCACCTTTAACCCAAACACCATCCATCAAAACATGCTCCACTCTCCATCAGGGATCAGAAATCGTATCCTAAATCACGGCTCGTTTTTATCTCCATGAAAAATTGAACAAAGTCCTCATCAAAACAAACATAGCAGCAGATGGGAGAAATAATTTATGAGCCGTTGCCTGATAGAATACTGATACCAAAGTATCTTATGTTATCACCAAAGCTGCTTTTCTGCGGAAATGTTCAGTTCAAATGCATCCGATGGGAAATGGCCAGAAATGGTGAATTTTCCAATGAATGATTCTTTTGCTGGCGTTATCTCTCCTGACGGCGGACATCCACTTTACAATTCACACATTGATGACAATTCAACTAAGCAGCAGAGATGATAAAGCATGGATGATATGTCCCCCAACATGGCACGGACCTCAACCCAGCCATGCCAACAACAGAACAACATGTTCAACTTCAATGATTTGGGAGAGATAACAAGAGTATTCAAGACAACTGGCTGCAAAGCCTAGCGTACATCGGCCTTGCGAATGGAAGCAACTGAACGCAACAGTCGCTATCGATGTACGCGTTCCGCGCACATCGGTTACGACAGGTTATTGCGGCAACCCAGTCTTCAATCTGAAGCGCTCACATGCGACAGGCAATAGACGAATCCCAAATTCCCAGATCTGCACACTTCCGCCGAAATTGTAAACAGAACCTCGACCTGAAACCAGCTGACGTGACGCAATCCATGTTTCAGTAATGGTTGAGTCTGATGCAACGTCGTCAAACTCACTGTCGTCGCATGGTTGTGGGGTCCTCTGCGTCACATCATTCAGTTTCAGACCGAGGTTCTGTTTACAATTTCGGCGGAAGTGCACAGATCTTTCTCGTTTCCGTTAATTTGGGATTTGTCTATGGTATTGAATGCTACACGGAAGTTGATGCCTTCTGGTTGGACCACTCGGGAGTCTTATTGTGGTCACATGATTCCACCACGTGACCAGGTGTGCTCCACAAACGAGGAAATTCATTGCCAGCGCGCCTACATCGAAAGCAACTGAAGACGACTAGAAGCAACCGTCGAGGCAACGAGTAGAACATGAGCAACTGGCTGGAACTAGTGGCAACGGTCGGCCTTTTTGAGCATCTGATCAGTTGCTGCTGGTTCCAGATAGTAGCCAACCGTTGCCGGAAATGCCTTGCCGGTTAAATTGCCTCCAGTTGCAAGGCCGATGTACGCCAGGCTTAACGAGTCAACATGCTTTTTCATCGGCCACACTTTACTGGCTATGAGAGGCATAACTCACGCAATTCACCTCGGCTTCAACATTTTTATTTTTTTCATGGCTATATTGCTATCTGTCAATCATATTGAGGTCTGACCCACAGGTATGAGGCAACCGATAAACAAGATAACAACTCATATTTCAACACGTCTGATCACTGCGAATTGAAATTTACAAATCTACCTCACCTTCAGATGAAAAATAAGTAAACACACAGGTGTAAATATCTGGTGATCATGGTGGTGGTGATTTCAGGTCATACCAATAGAGGGCCCAAGAGCAAGAGAATGGCAGAGCTAGATTTTAATTGGGTATACATTTCCGACAGATGTTTCTTTTCTGAAGTGGAGCGGGTTATTCAAGTTACCAGAAGCAAGATTATCTGGTGCATTAGTTAAACCTCCTCAGATACCTTATGTTAATGTTAAAGTTAAGGGTTTATAATCTGATATCAACAACGGTAGAGGTTATCGTCCGACTTTACACTTTAACCCCAGTCTGTCCTGAAACCTTTCAGTAGAACTCAGGTGAGCTGCTCATTCAGCGCTACAATCTAGTGTTTTGCCAGAGGGGAGGGGGACAGGGGGGGATATCACCCCCTTAAAAACTCAAAATATGTGTTTTTGACCAAGAATTCTGTCAAATTTTCTCTTTACCCCCCCCTCAAAAAAATTCCTGGGGGAAACACTGCAATTGAGCATTTCTGACTGGTACCCATTTATACACCTGGGTGGAGAGAGGATCATCCATTGAGTGTAGTAAGTAGACACGGTTCAGTTCGCCGTGCGTCAGGTTTACACTGCACATTTGGTCGGGGTAGCGTACTCGGTCTTGACCGAGACCACCTGCGGGTCTTGCTACGGTTCGCTTGTGGTCCGGACCAGGTACGCTTGGCAGGTTCACACTGCCACTTTTTTTGCCGTACCATACTTGGCCCTGTCCGAGTTCACTTGATTTTTTGCAGTGTAAACACGGCTATAGATAATTGGCCAGATCAAGTTGCCAAATTCCTAGAGAGGGTACAGCACAAATGTTGACAAAACGCAGCAAAATCCGACGACACCAACTTAATGTCACGTCAGTCCCCCCTTACTTAATTGATAAACTAGAGCGTAAAAAATCTGAATCCACTTTTCAAAGTGTTCTTTCATTTCTCTGACATAGATCCATTACACATCGACAAATTAAATGAAGAAAAAAAGCGTAACTAGAGTGTTTCACAGGTATCACACGTTAGTTATAACAGGATATTAACATCGTATACTACGAAATACAATCTAGGAGAAATTTAATTGGATGTTGGAGCGGGAGATAAATCACGAAGTCCATGGATACAGGGGATGTAAGAAATGTTAACGAGAGTTGTAGAGACAGGCAGTGGAAATAACGAGAGAATAGGCTGATGCTTCTAACGTGGCTTGAATTCTCGTCATCAGAATCACGGTGTACAATCAACCTTGCCGTACAGCTACGGGAGAAAGTTCCGGTCACATACGCTTGGCAAAGCTGAGATTCCAAATTACTATAAATACCACTGCTAAGGGCAAAATGACAGTCCTAGGTGAACGAATACACTATAAAAGGCATGCTGCTGTAATATCTCCCAGAAATTCGCAGGAGAACGCATCGAAAATCGGCAATTTTAAAATGAACTGTACGGCTGCGGGAGAATTAGACTTCTCCCGTAGCCGAGTTCATTTTAAAATTGCCGATTTTCCATGCGTTCTCTTGCGAATTTCTGGGAGATATTGCAGCAGCTAGGCTTTTTTAGTGTATTCATTCGCCTTGGGTTATCATTTTGCCCTTAGCATGGTATTTATAGTGATTTGGAATCTCAGCTTTGCCAAGCGTATGTGGCCGGAACTTTCTCCCGCAGCTGTACGGCAAGGTTGATTGTACACCGTGAGAATGCACGGCTCTGAATTGCTAACAGTCCCCAACATTTAGGTTCCCGAAGCCACCACTAGGGCTAGAAGGTTTCGACACTGGCTGCCATTTTATTGCTGACGTCATTGTAGGAGTCCATTTTCTCGTAAAATTTCATTCTCCCGGGCTAAAAAACGGCCATTTTGAGCTTTGTTACAGATCTGCAGCACATACAAACATTCTCATCAAGAAACTTCCTCGGTGTTGCCATTCCGCGCGATACGGCATGTTCGATTACATTTAGCACCCACTTAGCTATGGGTACTACTCCATTCTAAAAACTAGATGTAACGCAATCGGGGCGATTGCAAGTATGCCCCCGCTCTGGTGCATCACGCTGAATATCGGGTCAGCTGTTCTTGAGTCACGATCCGGAATGCAAAAACAAAGATGTCTTCCTGGCAGCCATATTGAATATTGGGTCACAACTAAAATCGATAGGGAACCTCCCCCGATCCAGCCCATTACACCATACAAATATGGAATAAATCAGGCAACCCGTTCTTGAGTTACGGTACGGAATGCTAAAACCAACATGTCTTCCTGGCGGCCATATTGAATATCAGGTCGCAACCAAAATCGATAGGGAACCTCCCCCGATGGGCCCCATTACACCATGCAAATATGAGATCAATCGGGCATTCCATTCTTGAGTTATGGTCCGGAATGCTAAAACCAAGATGTCTTCCTGGCGGCCATATTGAATATCGGGTCGCAACAAAAATCGATAGGGAACCTCCCCCGATCGACCCCATTAAACCACGCAAATATGAGATCAATCAGGCATTCCGTTCTTGAGTTATGGTCCGGAATGCTAAACCCAAGATGTCTTCCTGGCGGCCATATTGAATATCGGGTCGCAACCAAAATCGATAGGGAACCTCCCCTGATCCACCCCATTACATCACGCAAATATGAGATAAATCGGGCAACCCGTTCTTGAGTTACGGTCCAGAATGCAAACTCCAAGATATCCTCCTGGCGGCCATATTGAATATCGGATCGCAACCAAAATCGATAGGGCACCTCCTCTGATCCACCCGGTTACACCACAGAAATATGAGATCAATCCGACAACCTGTTCTTGAGTTATAGTCCGGAATAGGATGCGGCGGCGGCGGACGCGGAAACCAACTGAGAACATAATGCCCCCATCTCAACTTTGTTGAGCGGGGGCATAATAATCTGTGATGTCAACATAATGACCTATAAATAGATCCGCGGCAACTTTTATGCCGCAAAGATGGCAGCCAGTGCACTTAAAACAGCCTTCTCGCCCTAGTGGTGGCTTCGGGAACCAAAATGAGTCCCCATCTGGTATTTACTTCTAAAACTGGCTAATATTGAACACGAGCAAATCCTCGTCAACCTCCTGGAGTCAATAACCCAGTCAAGGATGTACTTCCACAGTCAAAAGGTCTCCTTAAAGTGTTATGAAGGACCGTAAGAGAGATTCTGGAGTGTATGTTCAATACTGGCTCATTAGAGTTCAAATCATTAACTCGGCGCAGATCCAATTTGAGTGTGTTGTGCTACAAACACGTTTTTGATGTTATTTGAGATGTATTTTCACGAGACATGTATATATGTAGTAATACTAAATACAGACAAATCATGGTTCATGAAACCCGGCAGCAGAAAAAATTTTGCCAATAGCACTGCGCGGTTTGACGGTGGTGGAAATCATTGGCAGCCATATTGAACCACATACAGTAAACCCTCGCTATAAGTTATAGCATGTACGTAATAGTGAGGTACGTTATAATACGTACCTCACTATTACGTACATGTACTCCCGGATATTTATTATAACGTACATTTTCCATGGACCCCAAATTTTTATCCCAACCTTATTTCCTTGAAATCCCCGCACTCAGCCGATGATGCGTGTATACATGTACCTTGTACCAAACCCACTCGGGTGGAGCAAAAATTCCGTCCAAACCCTCGGCGAAGCGCCTCGGGTTTGGACTACATTTTAGCTCACGGGTTTGGTGTCGCAACCGAGACCCTCCGTCTCGGGTTTAATTCCTTAAGTATAGGGTTACAACATAAACCTTGCCTGAGAAGCAAGAAATGCTTAGGACTCCGTTTCATCACATAATTTACACAACTGATTCTAAGAAGACAAGCAAAACAGCATGCGGTGCCAAAATACACTGGCTATATACAGTACAGGTCACAATTGACATCCCTAAATTCGCGTAAGTTACGAGTAAGTCACTCGTAACTTACGCAACAACTCACGAGCGTAACTTACGAGGTGAGTTACGCGAATTTCGCTAGGTACGCAATGATTTACGAGGCGAGTTACGCGATTTTGGCGAGTTACGCAGTGAGTTACGCGAAACCAAAGCCGTAAGTTACGCATAACTTACGAGTAACTTGCGCGAAGCCGTAGGGATGTCAATTGTGACCTGTACTGTATTTTGCCTCCTTTGACCCAAGGATGGTTTTAGCCAATTTCAGCAGACATAACACATGGAAAGTTATAACAGGCTGCACCTGAACTTAGCCCCAGGTTCGCACTACCTCGTAAAAAACTCAAACAATGCAAATGTTCACCCAACTGTTTGGATAGTATGTTTAGAACCTAAATCAGTAGACGAGCAAGTGTTTTTCCTACGAAGTGGGTTTAAATTCCCAGGTGCACTGACTAAACCTATGAAAGAAGTAATGAATATATATGTAGCCAATATTTGAGTCAGCAAAAAGTAGCTGTGAACTCACGTCAAGGTAGCCTACTGGCTAATGAACTGCTTTTGAGTTGCAGTTTCACTTTTAGTCAAGACTCGGGTGCTAGGCCTTATTTTGGAGTTCATGCCTTCGACGTCCCCCCCTCCCCCACCAAATATTTTTTTTATAAATAATTGCAACTTGGAATATTTGCAAAGCTGAATCTACGATATCCAAACAGCACTTTGCCACTTTGTGAGTGTTTGTGACATGAACACAGCATTATAGTTCGAGTGCATTCGTGGGAAAACTTACCAAGATTTACAAACCCTATATTTATATTTATATCTATATATTTAAATATTTTGATGGGGATTTGGCCTAGTGGTTAAGGCATGCTGCCCCGAGTGCTGTCGACTGATGCCTAATGTGAGGGTCTGAGGGTTCGAGTCCGGTAGGAAGCTATGTCTTTCACCTTTAGAAACCTGTTATTATTTCACCCCGGCGAATCAGTATCCTGGGCGCCGAGTCTTCGGCATGGCAAGTGCTGATTCCGAGTCCCGGTATTCCTGAATCCCGCGTGAAAAGAGACGACAGCGATGAGAATGCGACCTCTCCTGCTTCATCAGCATGGTAAGATTACTTGATCACACTTGCATTCGGATCTCAATATGCGTAGGAAATTATGCCAGCATTGATTAAGAAATCGGTTGCTCTTGACAGCGTCACGAAGCGAAAAACTTTGAATGCCTGGTGCGTGCCGTAGGCCTACTGACGGCGTCTGGCTGGCCGTGGCGATCAGATGCTTATATTTACAATATTCTGCAAATACATTCAAAACTAGAGCAATGTCGATGGGAAGCCCATCGCATATCTCCCCGCTTTCGACAGGAAGTAATGGTGACATGGTTATTTTTCCTGTGTCTTTCATATATTGACCCTGGCAGTGTTTCCGCCAGAGGGGGGGATGGGGGGGATGAATCCCCTCCTCAAAAATTTCAAGGAGGGGATATCCCCCCCTCAAGTTTGCAGACTAACCTTTTTCAAATATCACTATTTTCACTTCAGTAGTGTTTTTCTTTAATTTGTCACATTTCAAATGCAATTTTCATGCAGAAGGAATTGCATTTTGGAGTGTAAAAAATGACTCTGGAGGCCATTTTTAACCCCCAAAGTTCTGAAAGAAAAAATTTTTCGAAAAAAAAATTTTTTTTTTGAAATTTTTTTTTCTCCCNAACAATATCTCCCCGACTTTTTTCAAAAAGCGGGGAGATAATAAGCAACTGATTACGGCAGGTTATTCACTCTAGATCCGAATGCACTGCAAAAATCTTACACTTACTGTGGCATTTGGGAGCTTGAACATCTTTTTATGGCCCTTCCTCGGGCGAGGACGCCATTTTGCGCGGGATTCAGGAAGACATGGACACGGAATCAGCACTTGCCATGCCGAAGACTCGGCGCTCAGGATACTGATCCGCCGGTGTGTATTTCATGTTCTTTGATGATGCACTTGTTTATTCCTGAACATGCCACTGCTTGATATAGGGAAGTTCCGCACGTACCATGATGGCTGAGCTGGCATTCTCACCACGAAAATCATCACGCTTTTAGCATTGTTCAATTTTGTCCCTGATTTTTCGCTTTTTCCTCTCATGTAATCTATAGACGTCTCTCGAATTCGCAGATCTGTGGACTTCATCAGCTGAAATTGCAACCACAACCTCAATCTGAAAGCAGCTGACGTGACGCAATCCATGATTCAGCAATGGTGGACTCGACGCAATGTCATCAAAGTCACTGTCGCGGGGTTCTCTGCGTCACGTCATTCAGTTTCAGATCGAGGTTGCGTTGCGATTTCAGCGGATGTGTGCAGATCTTTCTCGTTAACGTCAATTTGAGATTTATCTATTGATACATTCAAAATCATCTGGGGTCAAAGCATGTCCCTAATTAAGAAACTTGAACCCCCCAAACTTATATTCTGTGTTCATATCACCTCATAGTTCAAATCACTTTAGGCTCAAACTTAGAAGTCAGTCGTCACCTTTCTTCGTAAGTACTGGGTACTTAACATTTAGACGACATATCAAATGTTGCCGTCTTATACGAGCATTATGCTATTTCTTCTTGATATCATAATCGATGCGCATCATTATTAGCTTCGAGTAACATGTAACACTCTGATGTGAAAAGCAATCAAAAGTAAAAGATCTCATAGACAGGATCGTGTAGCACTAACTCAATTAGGCGGGAAATTGCCGAGCAAAGGCAAAGAGGAAGTCACTTAACCCTTGGTGGCCAGGGCAGGTGAATACTTTCTTAGAACACTGCTTTGGAAGCGGCACTCCAGCTGGCTTATTAGCGTGGTGTCATGGAAGTCATCAAAAGCCATATCTGATACCTGTGACCTAGGAGTACATGTGTGCAAAGTCATTGCAGAACATGCCAACCTAGTCTCGCGCAGCCAGCCGTTTAGTTCCGCAGTATTGCTACACAAATGTCTGGCACATAACACCGTTATTGCTGTTATACAGTGCATTGTGGGTATTGTTGTAGCAGGTCACGTGACATAAAATGTCTGCTTCCATTATTGGATTATATTTCACCTCACAACCTTCCAAAATGTCTGAATCTGGCGATGAATCGATTTGTGAAGTGATCTGAGAAAGCGTCTTGGACAGCATCAACTTATTGGAGTTGAATTTCAGGCTGACAACTAAGCAGGAATTGTGTAACCGTATGGAAGACGAGGTCGAGAAAATCAAACTGACATTATATGGTCGTCACCATGATGAGATCACATGATCACCTCTCTTGCCCAATCAGCAGCCGGATTGTGATTTTCAAATGGAGGATGGGAATGAATGACTAGCTCTGTCCCTGATTAGCCAATCATCATCTAGACCAGGATCTTGGTGTGCTCATAACAGAAAAAGTGGCGTTATGACCAGACGATTATCGGATCCCCAGATTCGAAACAGCGGCTGGGTGACCGAGACTATGCCAACCTCGTCATTTTAGACAAACTTTGAACTCCGTGACCTTGAAAAGTAGGTCAAATCATGTCAAGGATATCGAACGATTGTACTGAACATAATTTAGTGCAAGTGGCAGCCATCGATTCAACATTCAGGTGAAAAATTGCCTGACGAAATAACTGGCAAAAAACCACCTTGCAACACATACATCAGATCACATCCTGACATCGTAATTTTAGACAAACTTTGACCTCAGTGACCTTGAAAAGTAGGTCAAATCATGTCAAGGATATCGAACGATTGTACTGAACAGGAGGTGTCACTGAGTTTAGTACAAGTAGCAGCAATCGATTCAACATTCAGGTGAAAAATTGCCTGACGGAATAACCAGCAAAAATCACCTTGCAACACGTACATCAGATCACTGCGCAAAATCAAGAACCGATGCCCTCGCTAACATAACTCCCTGATCCACGGAAAGACAAATTACACGTCTGATCCTTCCTTATACAAGTAAACACAATAGGTGATCTATCATCATCAATAGCTTATCTTCATGGCTCAGGTGACTCTGAAATATTCACAACATTGCCTAATAAAACACAAGCCCAAGGAAAACAAGTCGTTTTTGTTAAACTCAAAACTGCCAGAGGGATTTTCCTGGTTTTTGCCCCGGACATACAGCTAGTTCATTTTCATTTCGAATGCATGAACACGAAGCTGAGACTCCTACACGCCATGGCTAATGTTAGTTGATTAAGTTTAGGAAGTGTTTCGTGTTCAAAATCAAATATGCTGATCTTAAGATGTCGAGGGAAAGAAGCAGAATAGGTTTTTACGTTGAGTACCATGTTGGACAGGAATGATGACCTTAGCAGCTCGCTATCCTGTGTGCTCTATGAAAATGAAATGGTATGATTAGGAAAAGGTAATGGTATGATGAGAAAGAAGGTAATGATATGGTGAGGAAAACATAAAGATATGATGAGGAAAAGGCATAGGTATGATGAGGAAAAGGTAATGGTTTGATGAGGAAAAGGTTATGGTATGTCGAGGAAAAGATAATGGTTTGATGAGGAAAAGGTTATGGTATGACGAGGAAAAGATAATGGTTTGATGAGGAAAAGGTTATGGTATGTCGAGGAAAATATAATGGTTTGATGAGGAAAAGGTTATGGTATGACGCGGAAAAGATAATGGTTTGATGAGGAAAAGGTGATGGTATGACCAGGAAAATATAATGGTATGAGGAAAAGTAATGGTGTGATGAGGAAAATGGTGATGGAGTGACCAGGAAAAGATAATGGTATGAGGAAAAGTGATGGTATGATGAGGAAAAGTGATGGTGTGATGAGGAAAAGGCAATGGTATGATGAGGAAGAAAGTAATGGTATAATGAAGACGGAGGTAATGGTATGATGAGAAAGAAGGTATGGTATGATGAGAAAGAAGGTAATGACATGATGAGGAAAAGGTAATGGTATGACGAGAAGGTTATGGAGTGATGAGGAAAAGGTAATGGTATCATGTGGGAAGGTAATGGTATGGTGAGGAAGAAGGTAATGGTATGATGAGGAAAAGCTAATGGTATGATGAGGAAAAGGTAATGGTATGATGGGGGAAGTAATGGTATGATGAGGAAAAGGTAATGGTATGATATGGAAAAGGTAATGGTTTGATGAGGAAGAAGGTTATTGTATGATGAGAGTGACGTCAGAACAAAACAAATCATCTTATGGAAATAGCGAAGGCCTATTCCAAGAATCGCTCCTTTCAGGACCATTTGACTTGTTAATGCTAAAATACGTCGAGAGAGGGAAATGGGAAAATGAGAACTCTTAGAATATAGTATATCAATTGGATAGTATAGTATATCAGTTGGTATATCAACTGGATTTGTAACAAACAGGAAACCAAACCACCAGTCAGTTAGTCAATTGGAGATCTACAAATATTCACTTCAATTCACTTACAGCAACGCCATCTCTTATCATTGTTACTGACCATCCTCATCAATGTTAACAGACACATTAGCCGCTAACAATAAGATCAGGTGAAGCCATACTTCAAGTTTGAAGCATTCTTGTCTTACTTCGTCATTATTCCAAGCATGACAACTTTATGACGCCATCTCTTGGCAGAGTTGCTGACCACCCTCATCAATGTTAAGAGACACATTAGCCGCTAAGAATAAGATCGGGTGAAGCCATACTTCAAGTTTGAAGCATTCTTGTCTTACTGCGTCATTATTCCAAGCATGACAACTTTATGACTTCTAATGAAAGCGATCTACTTGCAGAACACGATTAAGCCTCCGGTCGTCAGCTGCGATGATTCGTTACATTATAACTGCCATTAATTTACCGTCCCAGCGATCTCGGCGAGGCAATAAAATGGCGTACGCAGGTGAAATCGGGCATTGGCCGATATTAGGCACCTGATTGGAATTAAGTGTCCCAGGATGCATTGCAACACATGACGATACTCGCGTATGGATGCCGACGAGGTTCATTACTGATGGCAAATAGATGATAATTGTTGGGGACAAACGTCCGTTACAGCCGAAGGTTGATGAGACGATCTTGGGCAGAATATGTAATGATTTCCAGAAGAAGGATGGCGTCTTCTGGGTGCCTGTAGCACTGCTAAGGGGATAATGTGGGAAAAAAGCTGGATGTCTTGAAATTGGAATGATAATTGATTTATGTTGACCTGTGATGAGAATTCTGATGACTTATAAAGAAACCACTGGCGTGCTCTTTATTACAGAGTTTGGGATCCACAACATACCGTACACGCAAATATTTTCGCGGGATAATATTTCACGAATCGAACATTTTTGTTCTGTTTCATGTGGCTTAATGTTCATGACTGGATTGTTGGGGGAAACTTTTATGCGTGTATTAATATTCACGGCGAAATTTTGATTTCACGATTTTCGCGAGAATTTTTACACGTGAAAATATTTGCGTATATGGTACTCTCTTGCCGTGGTTACACTCCATAAAATCCCCGGGTTTTTTGCGGTCACACCTATGAATTGCCGGGCTTCAAGAAACCCGTGTCTGAAAAAACACACGGCAACCTCGCCGTGCTTTTCGAAATCCTCGTGTTTTCGTTAGTTCTTTAAGCACGGCTACAGATATGGGATCTACGTGTCAAGACAATTGTGTAAACACTCGTTTGGGCACAAGGGAGACTCTGGGAATGACGTCACAATGGGAAACCCCATGCTGCATTGGTCAACTGGTGCTGATAACTCATCGATATAGGATTTAGCGGGGAACAAAATCCACACTGCGTATGGCGGGTGTCGACAGTAATTTGCATTCGCGGAGAATTTTTCCCCACGAACATATTTCGCTTTACGGTATGCCGTAAATTAGGCATTATTGGCTTAACAAAATTGACATGTATCTTTTTCCAATTGTTGTACGTGATGACGCAGGCCAACTATTCTCATTTTTGTTCACAAAGTTAATTTCAATAGCAATTTCAGAATTGCTTGTATGGAGTTGCTCAAGGGACCTGTTTGGTGAGACATCTCTAACAGAGAGAATTAGACCCCACATTACCACATATCTCAGGCAGATAGACAGAATTCCCATAATGTGGTGAGCTATCTTTCCCTTGTGCGTGATCAATATCGCCAAACCCGACTCTAGATGTCCTCACTCGCACCAACAAAATATCGATCACGTTTTGTCAGGTGAAATATTGGCAACATCACCCTGGCACTATTGTCAAGTTCCCTAAAATCTCATTCATTTTGTTCATCACGACAAAGTTTGACAGCGTCTTGAACCGTGTTTCCACTCTCCTAAGTTCCATATCATGGAAGCTTTTAGCCTGTAATTGAAAAGTTCTATTGTGTTCAGTCTCAGAATTCTTTCTGATGGTTCATAATATTAAGTGCCATGGCGCAATCTAACTTTGTTCTATCACTCCGTCAAAATTCCATCGCCAATAAATTTCTCAATAAAACACTGATAACGAAAGAACTCGCTGAATCAGAAACATGATGAAATTCTTCTATTTATAGATTCTTCAACTATTGTAAAGCGAAATATGTTCGCGGGGAAAAATCGCGAAAATCATGAATTACTGCGGCGTTCACAAAATTTTTCTCCGCAAATGCAAATTACCGTCGACACCCGACATACAGTACGTTGCACAATTGACCTCCCTATATCCGCGCACCTGCCGCGAACGTGACGCAGAAGGTATGCTTCAGTTCATCCTGTATGGTACAGGTGCGTCAGGCGTCTCTGTTGCATGACGTCGGGTGAATGATGTTACGTCTTCACTGCGTGCCTTCCATGACGCCGTGCCACGTCCTCGGAAGATACGAGGACGGTACGCGAATTACGCTACATATGGTACGCGAATGGTGCGTGGCGTGGAAGGGAGGTCAATTATGCAACGTACTGTATGCATGCAATGCAAATTTTGTTCCCCGCTAAATCCTACATCGATATTAAGTCATCAGCACCAGTTGACCAATGCAGCGTGGGGATTCCCATCGTGACGTCTTTCCCGGAGTCTCCCTTGTGCCCAGAACGAGTCTTTACACATAACAAGCATTGCAGTATGCAGTTGATAGTACAGGTTGTGCCAGGATATACAGCTTCCTGCTTCCTGAGAAGTGTGGTTTCAATCTTCTTCATTATTCAGGGTGCGACAGTCGCGAATATATTTCCCCACAGAAAATGTTTATTAGGCCCTTTACGGCGAATATTTCTCCCCACGAATGTTGGATTTTTAGGCCAATCGCAAACATTAAAGCTTACACGAGCCGATTTTGTCGTACGATTCTGTCGGCCGACAGAGACGTACGACAAAAACACACCGTGTATAGTAGACTTCTGAGACAATTTTTTTTGTCGGTGCGACATCGCATGCAGAATTGGGGTGTTCTATTTTCACCCAACATCGGCTGCTTGTCGTATGGACTGGGCCAATCAGGGAGCGAGATTAGATCACGTGTATGAAGGCTACCTAATGATACACGAGGTCCTAAGGGACGCATGAATAAATCCGGGGAATAAATCGTCCCGTGTAAATAGATTAGCCGATCCCGGCAAATCGGTACGACAAATCTGATACGACTCTGTCGTACGGCAAAATCGGCTCGTGTAAATAGGGCTTTAGGACGTGAAAATATTTCGCTTTACAGTACTCATCACGGACAAAATTGATGCTGTTCAAAACGACAGCGCTATCCTATTCCTAAACAATAAAACCATAGGGCATTTCATTAGGGAATACCTTCTACAAAACATAGAGGAATTTGATTAGCTTTTTATTGAAGTATTGTCATCTGGCACTTTACATTAAAAGGCTCTCAGGAGGAAACGTTTGTTCGGTGAAAGATATTCACCTGCTTGACGAGATTGAAATCGAAAGAAGGGACAACCATGAGAGAACATAATAGGACCATCATCCGGCTCCAGGGTTGCTACAAGATGGCTTTTAACAAATAACAGCAGCTGCTTTACTTGTCTGAAGGTTGCAAGCTTTGATGACTGCTGACGAAGGCTTTGTACTTGACTCGATGACGCGATGACTCGACGGCGCGAAGGCCAATGGGGAACCCGCACACTAACGTCACGACGTGGCACTGCGAGCGTTTGTACCGAAGTCTCTTTTTTCTAACGTTATTTCCATTTATTTCTGGCGTGAAAATAAACCATTTGTGTTGGTCGTCCAACAGTAAAACTTACATCATCGTGTAGCAGAGGAAATTTTCTTTTAATCTCATTCCTTTTTTTCTTAAAATGAAGCTAAACAATGGCGATAAAAGCAACGTTTTTGTGTCTCATTACTCCTGTAGAAAAATGTACAGGTAATTTTTTCACGACGCAACGTCAACACCTAAAATGACGTCAATGACGCTGTTTTTGGTACAACCACTTGCAGCGCCGACCTGTTGGGATAAGTATGGATGACATCGCGGTGTGTATTTCTTCTTTGTGACCCTAAACCACTGCGCTCAACATTCTTGCTCTTAAAGGAGTTCGACGTCCAAGTTGTAAACAAACCAGTTTGTTTACAAACAGTGGTCGGCAAACTAGTTTTATTCCTTCGTGAAGGTGGCAGCACCAGTAGCGCTCCGTGATCGTTAGACTGGTGCCCAGCCCAATGCAACTCACTCAACCACTCACTGGTTCTCTATCCACGCTGTGCTGCCACCTATTATCGGTGATATGTACTGAAGTGAATATATCTAGTCTCGCGCAGCCAACCGTTTCGTTCCGCAGGTACTGCGACACAAACGTTCGATCCTCAGATTCGGCTGGGTGACCGAGCGGCTGGGTGACCGAGACTAGTGAATATCGTGTTTACAACTTGGACGTCCAGCTCCTTTAAAGAGCAACTACAACGGATCTACTTCAGCTGGTGTTTTTCGTTACAAAATCGCGCTAAGAACTCAGACAAAAGGTACCGCACGGATATCGATCATGTGCTCAAGGAGCAATAAGAATTTCGTCAGCCCTGCACAATACAGCGATGAAAAATTCCAATAAACGACAATTTCATTACAACACCTGGATGTATTGCACGATCGTAAACTGCCGTCCACCCAGAAGTGACATCACTGCTGTTTCAATCTAATTTCACCATCCATGCATAAGAGGGAAGCCATAGCGATGTTGCTTAGCAACCTAGCAATAGATGTAATGATACCATGATTAGGTCCCTAGAAGAAATTTTGCTCCGTTGGTCCGTTGATCTAGTGGGATGTCCTTTCGGTAGCTATGCTGCTGTAATTACACCATGTCCAAAAGATGTGCTGTTGACAAGTAGGCCTACAGTTTTTGTCAACTCACGATGCATGTCACTATGCTATGGACCATACGAGTGCTGGCTTGATACCAACAGCAAATTCTCACGTAATAAAGTTTTGAAGATCTTACAAACATACAAACATGACTGATGAGAATTCAACCAACCAGAAAATGTATTTTGGGCTGTTTGACGGGATCTACGAATGCTACTCTTGCAAGAAAACCTCATTTCATTACCGAGAATGGGGAAAACATTTTATTTTGCCATAGGCTTATTCTACACATGGGTTCAATGCTTGCTTCATTCGTCATGCCAGTACCCATTTGATAAACTTTGACAAGATCTTGCAGCATGGAGAAAATGCGGAATTCCACGGAAATCCGCCAAGAAATCCGTGAATGTAACTATAGATTTTAATAATGGAATAAACTATAAATTGGCAGTAAAACATGTAGTACTGAAAGAAAGCACTATATATAACAATAATGAAATAATAAGGCCAAGCAAAGCAGTTTGAATGTTTTAACTTTGTGTCCCCAGCGCGCAAATGGCAAGCATTGTTTCTGCAGCCACTATAACCATCTTAGGCTAGTGCCCATATGGTAAGAGATATGGGGGGTGGGGGGCACCGAGATCCACGTGGCAAGTTTCACACTACCACTGTATAAACTGTAGGGCTTGAGGTAGAGCTATTGGTCAATAGAGAGAGCACGCTAAATATCCAAAAGTCAAACTATTTCATTTTGAGTCAAGAAATGAGCCTTTTAAACCGATGCAGTGTACCTCATCAAAGCCATGCGTTTGCTTTGCGAACATCCGTTACATCATTCCCCTTCATGGCCCAATGTCACAATCTGCAGACCACCAAATTGTCTAGCGCAATTTCATGGAATTCCGTGTTTTCTCCATGCCGAGATCTTTGTCATCAGAGTGACAATCCTTCAGAACCACACTCCTCCAGCTCCTCACACATTGTTGAAATAGCTGTAATAGACGTCGACAACATCTGCATTGTAAAACAATAAATAATTCTCCCATGACAAAACAGCGACACCCTCAGGGGTGGAATGACTCAATGGAGGTATTGCGGTGAATTAGAATGGAAAGAGAATAGTGACAAGGGAGGAATGAACAGAAATGAGAAGGCTTTTTACACAGTGTGGTTCTGAGCAGGATCAAGACTAGCTCCGAGACAGTTATTTTCAACGACTCGTGGAAGAGTACATGTGTATGGGCGGTTATACTGTAAAGCAAGATAATTTCGCGGCTGGAAATTTTCGCGAATCAAGATTTATAGACATACATGTATTCGCTGCAGGATATTTTCGCAAGTCTCTGCTATTTTTTTTCAGTTTTCTTTCACGGACCATATTTATCACTTGCCTGTATTTATATTCGCGACATGAAATTTTCGCGACTCATACACTCTCGCGAAATTCGCGAAAATTTCCTGCACGCGAAATTTTCCTGCTTTACAGTAACCCCAAATGAAGACATTACAAAATACGTATAATATTCGCGAAGTTAATTATACGCTAATATTTTTTGCAAATAAACCTGCCACGGTACTTTGAGTTTTGACAGTTTTCCAACCAGTGCATTGAACCCCTTGCAGCTACTATATGGCACGGCTTAACCCGCCGGCAATGGAGGATTTCCTTTATGGCCTAGTGGTTAGCGCATTGGCCTCGGAACTAGAAGTTAAGCAACATAGAGCGCGACCACTACGTGGATGGGGTGACCGGCACGCGTACAATACATCTGGCAACCTTCCCAGTCGAATCTGGAGAGTGTAGTTCGGCACTGAGACGCAGAGTGGCGCTAAGTGACTCGAGGACGAGTCATCTCTGTCCAAAGGGGGAGATGGTGCATTGAACACCTATGCTCGTAGTCACTGGTGTCCTCCCCATTGCCAGGTACTCGTAGTATACTCGTAGAGTATGCTCGTAGTATACTCCTAGCAGCACTATGCATTTTCTATTAATATTGACAAGCTTGGCAATGACGAAGAGCCTTCCAATGATCATACTGGCAGTGGGGATTGACCAGATGTATGGGAACACGCTAGAGGGCGTACAGCTACGACTCATAGTTGACAATATGAAATAACTTGAAATAGGCCTGGTAGTCATGGCAATGGCGGATATAATGTATTTTAGCCATGGCAGTCAACGTGTTAAAAAAACACCTCGCACGCAATGTTGCGATATATCTTCCCTGCACCCCTCCCCATTTCCGTATGAAACCACGCAATGAGAATCAGCCACGACAGCTTCCTGCTTCACCGGTCACAAAGGAAAAGAAAACAGTCTGGAACCATAACATCTAATGTCGGTGGCACAGTCATAAAAGGCAGGAACCACCCACGGCAGAATGGGACTCGGAAAAATGTTGACGTTAATGGAAGTCGCTGGGATTACCTGAAGGAATTTCGATGATATAATGGTGGTTGTCAGAAACGTGTGCTAGCTGTGGGCATCTCTAAGTTCGTACGCCTTGGCCGAACTATGATACCTCAGTCAATGACATCTCTGTGATGCTGGGTAAAGGTACATTACTTGTATAGATCATATTTTATTATGGTTGACATGACCAAATTCCGTCGAAACAGAAAATGCATTAGGCCAGACCCCAAAATATGTCTGTTTGCCGTAACCCGACCGACCCTATGTAAATGGTACCGACCCAAAAGTTTTTATAGGGGTAAAAGCCAACATGTTTTTTTTATGCCCCAAAGGACCCGATTTGCCGACCAGCAATGACGAAATATGCCGACCTCAAACTTTTTACTCTCCAAAACTGAATGCGAATGCGTCATAAACCTTGAAAGATATTGTTTTTAAATATTTAGTATATTTTTATTTTACTTTGTGGAAATTGCATATTTTTTTCCACCTCCAACTAAAAAAAAGAAAAAAATATACCTACCTACCTACCTACCCAAGCTGTTAGCTAGGGCAGGGTAGGGTTACAGCAAACAGACATATTTTTGGGTCTGGCCTATCACGCCGGTCGTCCCAACTCCCCTTGGTACACCCATTTCTTCTCTGAACCTGTTTGGCTATACCTGAGGGGATCTGCCCCTTTGAAAGTATGATAGCTATAGTATACTGTCAAAAATCAAGTGAACTCGGACCAGGCCGAGTACGGTGCCGCAAAAAAGTGGCAGTGTAAACCTGGCAAGCGTACCTGGTCTGGACCACAAGTGAACCATACCGAGACCCACAGAAGGAGGTGGTCCGGACCGAGTACGGTACCCCGACCAAATGTGCTGTGTAAACCTGACGCACAGCGAACTGAACCGTGTCCATACCTGGGACGGTATTGAGCATGCGCGCAGTTCGTCCTTGGGCAACCCGTGGGAAAACTCAGGTATGTTGTGCGGTGACTCATCGCTGCAGACTAAAGGGCACAAATGAAGTGGACCTGGTCCGGTCTGAATAAGGTTCACTTCAACTGGACCAAAATGTTTGGCAATGTTAACACGGCTTATGGCCAGGCACAGTGGCGGATCCAGGAGTTGCCAAACAGGGGGGGGGGGTGTAATGGGCAAACCTCCCTGAGCGCCAAAGGCACAAAGCCCCGAAAATTTTGGGGTAAAAGTGCCGGAAACGCGATTTCCTGGCACCTGGGCAGGCCAAATTGAACATTCTTTTTACTGAAAATCAGGGGTCTGATTATCTGCCTTCGAAAATTTTTGCTGCTCGGCGGCTGAATGGGGGGGACGTGCGCCGGGCCCCCCCCTTGATCCGCCACTGAGGCAGAACCAAACTGTCTTGAAACAAAATTGTATGAGACATCCTATGACATATTCTTACACGGCCATCACCAAGGTGCATAAAAGCAAGATAAATACATATATAATTTTTGCTGAAGGAAAAACTGATCTGACAGCATCCAACAGTTACTTTACCTTTTTATCCCTTACCATCCCTTTTTCATCTCTTAACCACTAAATAAATAAAACAGTATCCATGGTAATAGATGATTCAGTTCTGACTCGAATGAGTGCATTGTGGCCCTTTTTATGATTGTTGAACATGGGTAGAGACATTTGTAACTTATCACAGAACAGGCTGGTGGAATTGTTTCGCTGATAATGCTCACTCATTTGACATCATCGCATTAACACGTTCGCTGCCATGGCCAAAATATCATTTCTATCCGCCATTGCCATGACCCCCCAGGCCTATTTCAAGTTTATTTCATATTGCCAACTACGAGTCATAGCTGTACGCCCTCTAGCGTGTTCCCATGCATCTGGTCAATCCCCAGTGCCAGTATGATCATTGGAAGGCTCTTCGTCATTGCCAAGCTTATCAACATTAACAGAAAATGCTTTAGCCCTACTACGAGTATACTCGTAGCTGGCAATGGGGAGGAGATCAGCGACTATGAGTATAATCGTAGCCGGCAGTCAACGTGTTAACTGACTTCATCTTTACATGATAACTATTTTTGAATGCATTGTAGAGTGTAAAGGCAAGTGTACATTGGCCTTGCGACTGGAAGCAACTGAACGCAGCAGTCGTTATCGATGTACGTGTTCCGCGCACATCGGTTACGACCTAGGTCATTGCGGCAACAAGTGGCACAATCCAGTCTTCAATCAGGAGCACTCACATCGGACAGGCAATGATACTGAATGCTACACGGAAATTTTCGATGTCTTCCGATCGGACCACTCGGGAGTCATTTTGTGGGTTACATGATTCCATCACGCGAGCAGGTGTTTTCCACAAACAAGGAAATTCATTGCCAGCGCGCGTACATCGGAAGCGACTGAAGACGACTAGAAGCAACCGTTGGCAACAAGTAGAACATGAGCAACTGGCTGGAACTAGCAGAAACGGCAGGCAATAGCGTTGCTGGTGCACGTACATCGGCCTGTTTGAGCATCTGACCAGTTGCTGCTGGTTCCAGGTAATCGCCAACCGTTGCCAGAAACGCCATTGCCAGTAGTTGCTTCCAGTTGCAAGGCCGATGTGCGCTAGGCTTAACCCTTTAGCACTCCAAACGCCCGTGAACGCCCGTTTCAGATTTCCTCCAAACGCCCATGGACGCCCAGAGACTTGTGCTGCCATCTGAGGGAAAAATGCTGAACCAAAATATCTTTCTACAGTACAGGTCACAATTGACATCCCTACGGCTTCGCGTAAGTTACTCGTAAGTTACGCGTAACTTGTGCGTAACTCACGGCTTTGGTTTCGCGTAACTCACTGCGTAACTCGCCAAAATCGCGTAACTCGCCTCGTAAATCACTGCGTAGCTAGCGAAATTCACGTAACTCACGGCGTAACTCACCTCGTAAGTTACGCGTAACATAGCTCGTGAGTTGTTGCGTAGGTTACGCGTAACTTACACGAATTTAGGGATGTCAATTGTGACCTGTACTGTACCTTAGGTAATTTTCTGAGCCGAACTGCAGCTCTTGACATGGTTTTGCCTGTTTACTGACGTTAAGTACATTTTTTTCTTGTTGAAAACGCTCATTTTTCCAAACTCTCTCGAGGAACAGATGGACAAAAAATTACGTAAGCGTGAGTGCTAAAGAGTTAATATGCTTGGAAATATGCTTGGTAATGCAAATCAGGTTCGTCAATCTGATTTGAAAGATCACCCACACTTGATAACTAACTCTGAATGCATTGTAACGCACTGAGCATGGAACGGATAACACCAGGACTTAATCTCACTACACATGTACCTACACAGAACATACACCATCTACGTGAAATCTACCTTTCATAGTCCTCACAATCAGGGCTTGACATCTCTTTAGAATGAATCTGAGACGACGATTAAGCAACGATTATCCGCCATATCCATTTACACAGCATAATCCTTCATATAGCTTCCTCGCCGAATCGTGAATAGAGTTTTTTTATCGCGTGTGTGCGTTGTCAACCTTTACAGAAAGGGGAGCAGAAAGATCACGCTGCTTTTTTATCAGCATTGATATGATTTTTCCAGGATTTATAAAACGGTGTTTTCCTCACAGTGAAATTTCATGCGATGCGGGGCAAGACTGCTTCCAATAGCAAATACAAATTGAGCCGGGCAGGGAGTGTTGTATTAAATATATCTATTCTACTACGGTACTTCTCTTCTTGGCTGTTCTGAAGAAATCAGACCCCATCCCCCCCCCACCCCCACGCACTCACTATAAAAGCCTGCATCCTTATCTAAATGGAAGCAATGCTGTTCCAACGAAACTAACGCCTCACAGAAAGAACACAAAAGGATCCATGGACTTCACCATGGAAAAAAATCCCTCCTCTTTCTGAGAAGACAAAGACCCCGCATCATTGTTGTATTTTTGTAGAATTTTCAGGATGATTCTTCTGAATTTAGTTAGAACTTATCTTTCTGGCATTCACAACACTTTGGACCACATTCACAAAGATCTCAAGGCTCTCATAACTTTAGAGAGTGTGTAAACTATTGTCCATTTGCAGGCATCTTCGATAATCGAAGGGTGATCTGCTCACCACTGCGTTACATCGCTGCCTCTCGAAGAGGAGGTCAGTCAGAACCGGTGTTGCAAAATTTGAATCGTGGTACAAATAGTGGTAGCCTAAGACCCGATATAAAGTGCAGTATGATTGGTCGACCGGTAAAGTTGGCATCGTGCCAAGATACGCCGCGGACTGGTCTATTTCTCGAAGGGTGATGTGCGATGTAACGTAGTGGGGAGCGTATATAACGTACGTATAATCGAAGATGTTTGCAGGCAACCTAATGGTCACTATCAGCCTTCAATCTGGAGCGCGCACATTGAAACTGAACTGAATGCTGCACGGAAATTGTCAATGTCTTCCGAGCGGACCACTCGGGATTCCATCACATGACCAGGTGTGCTCCACAAACAAAGGAAATTCATTGCCAGAGCGCGCACATCGACAGCGACTGAAGAGAACTAGAAGCAACGGTCGGCAACGAGTAGAACATGAGCAACTGGCTGGAACTAGCGGCAACGGTCGGCAATAGCGTTGCCGGGGCACGCATATCGGCCTGTTTGAGCATCTGATCAGTTGCTGCTGTTTCCAGCCAGTCGCCCACCGTTGCCGGAAACGCCATTGCCGGTAGTTGCTTCCAGTCGCAAGGTCGATGTGCGCTATAGGCTTTAGGATTTGGCCAGACGGGTATCCCAAATACATGTAAACAGCCAGTTACGGATATCGGTGAGTGGTGAAGGCGTGATCGGTGGCGAATGCACGATTGGTGCCAAAGGAGCGGGGGTCTGGGGCCCTCGCCCAGAAAAAAATTGAAATCGAGAAGCCAGGAAATGCGATTTCCTGACATTTCTGCGTATTTTTCGCACCTCTCAAATGCCTAGAATCTGTTTCGTTTGCCAGTTTTGTTTACTCTGAAAACTTTTTTGAGTTCAACTATTTTTTTCCGCCGGGTAGACAGATGTTATCAGCCGGGTATTTTACCCGGCTCCCGTGTTTTAACGACAAGCTGCATAGCACAGTGCCGTCATCCAGCAAACATCGTTCCTTGAAGGTTCCCTACTGACTTTGCTGTCAGTCTGTTTTATACAGAAACACCACATGACACTCACGTCCTATCTTCTATAAAATCTTTGCGCTTATAATTTAATTTTCATTGGGAAATCTTGCTGATTTCATTTACGCAGTGACTTTTGTCTACAGGAGGTTCATAATTATGTTGCCATGGTAACCAGGAGGGCAAGTGACCTCTGGCAGTGCGACAACTGCCAATGTTACTTCTTGATCTTGGCGGTAATGGACCGGTGATGAAAAATGATTCTTGCTGCATATTTATAGGGATCGAGTGGAAAACAGAAGCACGGATTACAAGTATGATTGTCATAATCTATATCAAATCAAGAAGACAAAGTAAAATGGAGGGATTAAGGAACATGTGAAGATGAAACAACAAAAGAATTGATCATCTCTTTTGCACAAAATGTCTTCGATTAGCTGGAGGATTCCCCCATAGATACAGTACGTCACACAATTGACCTCCCTTCCGCACTGCGCACCATCCGCGTACCAGTCACATGCAGCGTCATGCGCGTACCGTCCTCGTATCTTCCGCAGACGTCACGCGCCGTCATGGAAGGCATGCAGTGAAAACGTAACGTCATTTGCCAGTGGTGAGCAGAGGTCACGCAGAAGAGACGCGTGATGCACCCGTACCATACGCAGTGAACTGAAGCATACTTTCCGTGCGTACTTCCGTACGCGGAAGGTACACGGATAAAGGTAGGTCAATTGTGCAACGTACTGTATTATTCTCAACCAACTATTAACAAGACGACAATGATCTGAAGTTCTTCCTGTTGCTGTTTTTAAGTTTTTAGAAGAAATTTTATTCTCCACTTTCTTCAACTTCTGCAAGTATTTTTTACAAGGAGCCACCAAAGTTGCCTTGGAAATTCCTCTAAATCTGTTTGACAGGCAGGAATATTTTGTTGAAAATTGATTTTTGATAACTTCCAATGTCATAAATATCCAACATACAGCACAAAAAGATGATACACAAGATGATAGTAAACATAAAGTCGTCGCCAAATCTCACAAATTTTCAACCCCAACCGGGGTCTTCCTCAGGCGCTTTCTAGAAGACATCTCAGAAGTCACGAAGGGTTAAAATGTCAAGGGTGTCAACAAGTCAGGGAGTGCCAATCATGAGAATACCAAGAAAATGACTGATTCTCAGTTACCATGGCAGTGGTCACAGACATCTGAACAGAATCCAAATTCCCTGATTAAGATTCATAGCTTGTTGGATCTAAACACAGGGAATGAGGGAACGCAAATGGATGACTGATATGATACTGCACCAACATAGGAACAGCTTCATGACAGGAACGGGATGGTGGGTGGAGTAAGGATGAAATACCAGCACAGCGAACGTCTTGAGAGGTTGGGTTGTCAGAATGATTCACGACAAACAGCAACACCACCTCTGAGGTTCTCGGTTTGATGAGGAGACCGGTGGTGTAGTGGTTCGGGTCTCCGACTAGCGGTCAGAGGGTCCCGGGTTCGAATCCCACTGGGCGTGAGACTTTGGGCAAGTCTCTTTGCCTCACTGGCCTCTCTCCACCCAGGTGTATAAATGGGTACCGGCCGGAAATGCTCGGATTGTAGCGCTGAATGAGCAGCTCATCTGAGTTCTACTGAAAGGTTTCAGGATAGACTATAGGGTTAAAGTGTAAAGTCGGATGACACCTCTACCGTTGTTGATATCAGACTACCGGTATAAACCAAAACTTTAACTTTAACTTTTTTTTCACTGCACCAACACTGAACCTAAAAAGTGTAACACCGGATGGTTAGGACTGAATATCATACTCCTTTAGTACGAAATTGGCACTAGACCATGATATAAGGCCAATCACGATCCCATACCCTCTAAGGGTTTGCCTGTTTGCTGATTAGCGGCATATCGCCAATTAATTATGATGATATAACGGCAGCGCACCATGAATTTATAACTGAGTGATCTGATATATGTCACATTAACGAAGTTAATATCGTCCTGTGGGTGCGATAGGTGTGCATCATAAAATATCAGACGGTTCAGGAAAAGCTGGAGTCTCCCGGGGTCAATCTTGTTGAGCTGGATTAGGGTTGTTGAAAACTGGGTTTAGAGAAGGTGCAGGCAATGGGGAACCGGTAGAACTAACAGCACGTCATCGTGCTGCGAGCAATGTGCCCGAAGTTTCTTTTTCTAACGTATTTCCATTTTTCCCAGACCACGAACAAACGACACATTTTAAAAAGTTAAAGGTAAAGTTTGGGTTTATAGTCTGATATCAACTATGGGAGAGGTGTCATCCGACTTTACACGTTAACCCCAGTCTANTGGGGGGGGGGGGGCATTTGCCCCCCCCTCGTCCCTATGCTAGCTACAGGCCTGCAATCGAGCATGTCCGACCGGTACCCATTTATACACCTGGGTGGAGAGAGGCCAGTGAGGCAAAGAGACTTGCCCAAAGTCTCACGCCCAGTGGGATTCGAACCCAGGACCCTCCGACCGCTAGTCGGAGACCCGAACCCTACACCACCATGCTCCTCATTATCCACGTGACTGAAGACTGATATTTGTTGATAATTTTTTGACTTTATTCGTGAGCTTATTTGTTTTTGAAAAGCGTTAAAACCCAGCACCTGCCATCTTTCCCCGGAGTCACGGCTTAAGTTCCAAGCTAATCTCCAGCATTATCGTCTCAATGCATTATCCATGTCATTACTGTTGTGCATTATTTATCGAGGCGGGCTCTGATTGCAGTACCCTTGATTGATTGCTCAAACTTGTGTTTGATTTCGCTGACAATATTGCTAAGAACCATTAGGAACGTTTCCTGAGCGATCATTTATTAAAGCATTCTATCGGGTTGCAACACCCACTGATAAGCTTCAATCATAGTTAGCTAGTTGAGCTGAAGTGACTTAAAGGGACCCTACAGGAAGCCTCCTCATCAGCATTTTGATCACTCTGACATGTCTGAACTACAGAGTCATGACTTTCGATAGTCTCGCTTCACCATCCGCTCGCACTGGTTACACAGGCGAGAGTAGGCCTATGGTAGAAAAGACTACAACTTTCGTTACCGCTAGGTGGCGAGTGTCCAGATCTGAGCATCCGAATCTGAGTGTCCAGATCTGAGCATCCGAATCTGAGTGTCCAGATCTGAGCATCCGATCTGATTGGCCAAAGGCAAATTTGACATCATCAAACATATGGCTGCGCCCATGAAACGCATGATGAACAAACAAGGAACGAAAGAGTCTGAGGGAAATTTTACCTTTTTAACACATTTTATCGTGGTTTTCGCTGTCGAGTGATATATAGAAGGCGATCGAACCTGGCCGTTTGAGGTGGATTTCCGATGAAATAAAGCGGAATTATATTGTATATGGATCAATTTACCGTCTGATGAAGGCTGAAATGCTGGGAAATGGTGTCTTCAGTGTGCAAATTTTACAAAATTTCCTACCCCCTTCTGCTCAAAATCCTGCACTCGCGCCTGCATTGGTCCACCTTCCTGCATCCCGCGATACCCTTGGTGAAATACCAGAATTCCCCAAACCCTGGCATCCAGATCTTATGCTTTGATTGTTCCCGGGATTGAAATCTCAGTGTGTTTGCTTAGCTGTTACCTTGGCTAAGTCCATTAACGTATCTTCCTGTCCACTGGTCCGTTGCCAATATGTTCACCCGCCGGGAAGGAATTATGATGACAGCCAAATCGGCGACTGAGATTGCTAGGCAACGAGTCAACGCTTTTCTCGGGCAATTTCAGCCATTTCAGTTCTTATTTTTTCAGTGTTTATGCGGCTACTGAAAGAATCGAAGCTAAATAAACACATACCTGCAAGAATGCACCATAGATGGAGTTCGGTTAAGCCTTGGTCACACTGTGGCGACTTAGGAGGGTGAATCCCCGCGAACTAGAATGAAATGGTCCATGGACCATGTGCTCACCCCTTTGGACCATTTCATTCTATTTCGCGGGGATTCGCCTGTCTAAGTTGCCACAGTGTGACAGGGGCTTTACTTGTCAGTATCTACCTAACAAGACCAAGTGTTCTCATGTTAGGTCCAGGGTCTGGCATGAGTCACTGGATAAGGTCCAGGGTCTAGTACGTGTCACTGGATAAGGTCAGGGGTCTAGTGTGAGTTGCTGGTTAAGGTCCAGGGTCTAGTGTGAGTCAGTGGATCAGGTCCAGGGTCTAGTGTGAGTCACCAGATAAGGTCCAGTGCCTAGTGTGAGTCACCAGATAAGGTCCAGGGTCTAGTGTGAGTCATTAGATAAGGTCCAGGGCCTAGGTCCTGTCGCTGGATAAGGGAGATTTACTGGTGCATTATTTTTCTCTGTAGTTGCTTGTATGGACAGACGTGCTGACAGACGGACAAATTGAAAACAGTCACTATACCTGCCAACTTGGTTAGCGCGATATAATTCAAGTAAATGACAAGAGGGTATTAGTTTGCCAGTGTTGGTTCAGCCGGCTAAGATGATGGCTGAACCGTCCCTGCATCATGATGATGATGGAAAACCCCAATGTAGCCACGAGGAACAACAAACAAAGAGTAGCAGATTGCCATGGTAACCACAAAGCTATAAACATGTCAATTTCTTGGCATTTGTGGGCAGATATAAATGCAGTCTACTCAAAGCAATATGTAGTTGGTTTTTATTGTTGTATGCTTTTTGTCGCACATTCATCCATTATGCCTGAATGGTATGTTAAAAGCATAGTCATGTACCAATGGTAACGGTTTCGTCAATGAACACAAAGTTCCTACAGATCAATGTCCAGAGAACTTTCAACACCTTTCAACGTTTTTTTAAAAACTTTTTAAAGATGGATTGTAGGGACTGATACAGACCTGTTTCTTATTAACCCTTTATTGGCCAAACGTGTTTAAAGGTGCTCTAGTTCGAATTGTACGGTTTGTTTATTTACATGGTTGATTATAATAGTTATTTTTCCTCGGACAGGTGGCAGCACCGTGTATACCAAAACATTAATGTTATCTATTTTTATATCTATCTTGATAAATATTCTTGTAACTGAAATATATTTATGATTTTACGCTCAAAAACAAACAAAAAGTTGTGAAAGGCGAGATTTAATTCGATTTTATCTGATTTGTTAGTACCAGAAGGTTACAATAGGTGTCACACCGTACTGTTTACAATTCAAACTACAGCACCTTTAACTATACCTAAGAATGAAACTGAAACGTTGAGACAGGGTTCTGCCGCTGCTGGTCAGCGCCAGACGGCCCCTTCCAGGATGCAGAAATGCCGACCGGCATTCGGCCTAAAAAGAGTATTTTCCGACCATCAGAACTAACGAAGTGTGCCAAGAGAGATGCCCGCCACACACACTTCCGAATTTCCTTTCTGTTCCCATTCACCAAATGTGCTTCCAGGCGGGGCTTTATAGTGACACAGTTTTGACCAACGACAATGGCGGGCTGCCTAAATTGCAACAGAGTGGATCGGGGTCACTCATTTTGACGCCAAATGAGCTCATTATTTCGACTCGGCAGGTGCAGGAAATCGCATATCAGCAAGTCTAGATTTCAAATTTTTCTGGGGGGGGGGGCAGACCCACGTTTGGACCGGCACTCGTTCAATCCTGGGCAGAACCCTGCATGGGTAGGAATAAAATTAGAATTGCTATTTATTACTTTAAGATCAAGGAATATGGAATGTGAAGAACACATTACCTAAGGAGATTTTCAATTGATCTCCATATATCAATACCCTGGAACTATGAAACAAGGCACTGTAGATAGACGTCAATACTAAATCCTTTATAAGTATCGGATACGACAGACTGAGACAGCAGATAAGGGAAGTCGGAGAATTCCCTAAAGGCAATGCGAGATTGACGAGGTTTTATGACATGATCAGTGACTTGATGTCCTCCTATACCCACAAGGCTTCACGATATTTGATGAAATTTACCGACGGTGTTTCCTCGTTTCTGACCAAATCAACATCAATTCAGTGGAAATCTTCACTTTTCCGTTTTGTGATATGAGTACCTAGGGCATAAAAGGATGGAACACTGCAGGAGATCTGTACAATCACATTGCAACATTTCTTACAGGGTTCCCACCCTTTTCATCCCGAAAAATTCCCTACCTTTTCCCTACCAATTTCCGTGGACTTTTCTCCCAAGATTTAGCATAAAGGGCCTGAATCACGGAAATCGAGCGCGAAATGCTGGATGACATGAACATGCCAGAGTGCCAAGATGGGAAATCGCGCCGATCGGCCAATTAAGATGCGCGATACGACAATAAGAGGCTGTGTATCCCATAATATCATGAATTTGTAATAAGCCATGTCACATGCGTGAGGCACGCTGGGGAGATCGCAGCTGACATGGCTGATGTAACGTAAAATTCACTACCTTTTCCCGATTTTGATGGTGACGAAGTAATTTTCCCTACTTTTTCACTACCGGGAAAAGGTTTCTTTATTTTCTCTCCTTTTTCCTGATTTCCCTACTGCATGGGAACCCTGTTTCTTGTTCTACATGGAGACGGAACTCAAAATTCTTTGCTAGCCCCTCATAATGCCCCCTACAGGCCAGAGTGGACAACCAGTTTCGGTCCGGGATAATTTTTACCATAAGGTACCTGTACACCAAGTTTCAAGTTTCTAAGCCAAGTGGTTAAGAAACATGCCACCCCTGTTCATGATGAAAGATGAGTGACATGCCACAAGAGAAGCTCAACTCTGAGGGCCGTATGCACCAACGAAGATCATCTCGAACTTAGGCTGAGCCACAACTTTTCCATTGTCACTTCATGCCCTGGCAAATCTGAACATAAGCTGCGGCTCAACCTGAGTTCAAGATAATCTTCGTTTTTGGTGCATATGGCCCCGAGTCAAGTTTGCCTTTGAACAACTTGGAATGACCTTCTGCCTGTGAACAATCTGGATTGACTCCCCCCC
>NMRB01002833.1:51359-83934 GCA_002633025.1 Notospermus geniculatus
ATTCCTTTTGAAAGCGGTTTTCAATGGAGATGGCACTTGTGGTTTTTACACACTGCTCGAGACTCGTCTGCGGAAGTCTTCACGGTGTCAACAACATCTCCCCGCACAGATGGCTTAAAGGTGCTCTAGTTCGAATTGTAAACATTACGATTTGTTTATTTACATGGTTAATTATAAGTTATTTTTCCTCGGACAGGTGGCAGCACCGTGTATACCAAAACATTAATGTTATCTATTTTTATATCTATCTTGATAAATATTCTTGTAACTGAAATATATTTATGATTTTACACTCAAAAACAAACAAAAAGTTGTGAAAGGCGAGATTTAATTCGATTTTATCTGATTTGTTAGTGCCAGAAGTTGACAATAGGTGGCACACCGTAATGTTTACAATTTGAACTACATGTAGAGCACCTTTAAAACATATCAACGTGTCAAAACCTCCAGTCTCAGGGCGGCTGACGTGGAACAGATTCAATTTTGTTGTGCAGACTTTGCACCCAGTCTGGATTTTACGTGCAGACTTTGGTTGACAGGCACGGATTTAGGGGGATGCACGCCGTGCACGCCCCCTTAATTTCGCAGACCAGTGTTTTTCCAGTAACTGAATTTTAGCTCCTACGGCGACAGGTTCCGGTGGGATCCTAAAGAGCTAGTAGTTTGGTGCCACTGACACTTTGAGCATAGCCCAAGCAGCTGCCCACAGTTTCCAAGCACCGACAGGACCTAGATTTGCGTTCCGAAATGCCGGGAAATCGCGTTTCAGGGCTTCTAGATTTCAAAATTTTCTGGGGGAGGCGCTCAGACCCCCGCTAAAGCAGCTGCCCACGGTTTTCCAAGCACCGATGGGACTAGATTTGCGTTCCGAAATGCCGGGAAATCGCGTTTCAGGGCTTGGGCGAGGTCCCCGACCCCACGCTAAAGATGCGCCTGCAGCGCATGTGCGGCGATGGCTTCGCCGCCGCCGATGTCTGCATCCCCTTTCGTCAAATGCTGGACCTGCCCCTGGTTGATATCATGGAACGACCCAGACTTCTAATCAACAGAGTAATGATAAGAGGTCAGTGATTCCAAACACACTGATCACCACACACTCCGGATAATTGATCTTATCTTGAAGCATAACCCTCGGCGTAAACCCTACGGCCATCAAGGGACAATTCCACGCGATGATCTCAGGGAAGCCCCCGGAGCAGTGAAACGTCGATCCTCTCGCCTTAAGCCTTGCCTGACATTACGTTCATCGACCACACAGCCACCAGCCATTCACCTGAACCGCACGTCTCACGAACCCCGGGCTCGTTTCCTTTGATATCGTGTCATTGGCTGATCAAGGTGGCTTTATCTCTGCGAGCAAATCCTGGCCGTCGACATTCATCGATCCTTTAATGTGGTCTTGCACTTGTGATGGTTTTCAGATTACTTTCATTGGCATATTGATCAAGCTTTCTGTCATGTCAATTGATTGTATTTGGGCTTCTGGCTCACGATGACATCCTTCTTGGCAACTAAAGCCTAGCGCACATCGACCTTGCGACTGGATGCAACTACCTGCAATGGTGTTTCCGGCAACGGTGGGAGACTGGCTGCAAACAGCTGCAACTGATCAGTTGCACAAACAGGTTGATGTGCGCGCCCCGGCAACGCTATTGCCGACCGTTGCAGCTAGTTGCAGTCAGTTGCTCATGTTCTACTCGTTGCCGACCGTTGCATCTAGTTGCATTCAGTCGCTGTCGATGTGTGCGCTCTGGCAATGAATTTCCTTTGTTTGTGGAGCACACCTAGTCATGTGACGGAATCCCGAGTGGTCTGCTCAGAAGACATCGACGATTTCTGTGTAGCATTCAGTTCAGTTGCCTGTTCGATGTGCGCGCTCCGGATTGAAGACTGGATTGTGCCACTTGTTGAGGCAATGACCAGTCGCAATCGATGTGCGCGGTCCGCTCAGATCGATAGCGACTGTTGCGTTCAGTTGCATCCAGTCGCAAGGTCGATGTGCGCTAGGCTTAATGCAACAGCTTGAACCCCATCTAGGAACATTCTACAGCAACAAAATAACAAAGCTGCACAAAGAGCAAGGGAACGTGTCACTTAAGAACTCACAAAGTTGCCCAGACTTCAGGTACCATGGGTGAATTTAGCGGCTCTGCCTGGTCCAAAGCTGGCAAAACCTTTTGTCTTTTGTTCGCTTGATGCAATGTTCCCAGAACTCATGTATGCGGCCACCTTGCAAAGCATTAAAGAACCTTGAGCCCATGTCATTGGTTTTTTTCTGTATATAGGGAAATCGGCTTGTGAGAGGCCTGAGGGATTAATGGCGTTATTTCTACCACCGCCATTGACAAAATTCAGCCAGTAATTGTCTCCTGAACTGTGACAGGGATCAACGTCCCGCTGGAATCAAAGTCCAGTCTTATTGTTCAGCGAGGGATTAGATATGGCGGTAGAGCTAGATCATGACCATTCGAATATAACCTTACGATACCGGGCTCTTGTTTGGTGGACTTGCATTCCTCTCACACCTGTTTTACGTTTTCTGCACATGCGTATGTTCCCCAAGTGAGGACCTGGGTAGGCTCAAACGTATTAACCGCGAGTCGGATCACACACACCCAAACCACGGAGGGGTGTACCTCTCCATGGTTCGTGTAGTGTGCATTCGAGAACTTGAGCAAAACGTACCTCATTCTATGCCAACCCACTGTTATCGACGCTACAATTAAATCGACACACAGACCTAGGCCTACTCATATCTCTAAGCTGCCATAAGCCTAAACCAACACTGACTGGTTCAGATTCCTCTTGGTCTCACGGATAAAATATGATGTGATACTTAATCAAGAAAAATATCCTCCTAACTATCAACCTGAGTCCTGTTTGGCCTCTTCACAACTTCATCAACAACTTAGAGCTCCACAGTTTGTGATCACAAAACAAACTTCTACTTCATATCTCCACAGAAAATGATGAATAATTGAATCAAAATCCACCATCAGTTTCAAATGGAATTGACCAGCATATTCAGTGCATTAACGAACACAGTTGCACAGTGTAAATTGGTCAACTTGGCTTGGCACACACCTAACTGGCTGATGAGGCAATCTTCCGTAGTTCTACTTTCAATACCCAAGACGAATTAGATTTCCAAGTGATGGCTTCCAATTACAGGCTTCTTTTCCTTTTTCTGAGTCATTTTTCCTGGATCCGAATGCACTTATTAAATTTTCATCCGTGGATCTGAGACATGACAGAACAGTAACAGATCCAAGTGGTCGCTTGATAACAATTCACTGACAAAATATTACGACTTCGGTAGTCAATAAACATGTGGATCTGAATGTCAAAGGGGCTGTAAACAGGAAGTGTCATCCCACAAATGGACTCGAATCACAGTGTTGTGTTCATGTCACAAATACTCACAACTTGGCTAAGCAAATGGGATTTAAGCCCTTTTTACACTACGCAGAATTTTGGCCTGGATGAACCATGCCATGCTTGGCCCGGGTCGGGCCCGCCTCAGAATTACCGTTTACACCATGAGAACCGCGCCAATATCTGAATCGCCCGCTCTCCTTTCTGTGGAGGTAGGAAGTCTCCGTCATTTTCAATATGGCTGCACCCATGAACATTCGCGGCAATGACGTATTGAGTTCAAGGCCGATAAATGAGCATGCGCACTTCACTACAGGTGAGTTATTCAAGTAGGCCGAGCCCAGTAGCGCGTTTACACTGTGCAGTTTTTCATCAGTGCCGTGCTCGACCCGGGTCGAACCCACCTCCTGTTGGGGGGTTCGGCCCGGATGAAAGTAGCACCGTGCCGAGCCCAACCCTGCCGTGCCAACCCATTTACACTACCATTTTTTGGCCGAACCGTGCCCGACCCTGGTCGAGCACGTCGGGCACGGTTGAAAACTTGTGTAAAAGGGACTATAGAGCGAGATACATGTGTATCTTCAGAGAGCACAACGCCTACAGAGAATAACAGCACAAAGAGCGTCTTAAAGTGACTCTCATCTTTGAAAAATAAGATCAAAGATATTTTTTCGTATTGTCACAGGATTTACGAAATCATCTAGTTATATTAGATTGTTTCCAAAGGGATTAACATGCGATCCAATATTCCTCAAAAGCCTTTATGTACAGTATTGTCACACTCCTTTGGTACATGTCGTCACATGTTCCCTCCTGGTACACATAACAGTCAATCAAGTTGGCAGAGAATCTGCATATAGGCCCCTACCCCCACCCCCCACCCCACCCCAGCTCTTTTCATAGGCACAAACTCCTCAAAGGGGTTCACATTTCACGGCAATTCACAGATGGTGCAAGCCCACAATAGATCATTCAAAATCTCAGGGGAGGAGTTAGATTAAGCTGAGGTAATTGTGAGCTGGTTGTGTATAAGGTACGGTACNATAGTTTATGCCTGTGCACCCACTTTCGAGACATGAATCAGAAGGCCCTCTAGTAGTTGTTTCTGATAGCCATTTTGTGCACCTAGACGCACAAGGAAAAATTGAATCAGAATGACTTCTTGTAGGGCAAAACCGATGCACAACCACCTCGTGTTAAACACGGACGACGGACGACGACGGACGCACAACCATTGTATAAGCTCACCACGGTGAGCTAAAAAATCCTGGCGGGAACCCTGACGCCTTATGTGAGGGTCCGTGAGTTCGAGTCCGGTAGGAAGCTATGTCTTTCACCTTAGAAACCTGTTATTATTTCATGCCCACAAACTGACAGCTACAAATGGACTTCTCCACAAGGTGTTTTAGGCCTCAAAGCAAGAGCTCAGCACGGAGACATTTGCAATTGAATATTGCCGTGATTGTATCCATGGAACGATTCATAATACTCTCATCAATCAATCAATTCAACTCATATTTATGCAGAAATATTGCATTATTATAATAACGAAGCCGTGGATTCATGCAAAGAATTATGGCATTGTCACCAACATCCTGCCACTGAATACGACGCTTCCGTCGGACTTCTTGCCTAATGGAATTCCCATGTACGACTTCCTATGCATAGAGATTGTCACCAACGTGCATCAGACTCGGAGAACATATTCAGAAATTTGTTTTCATAGCGAGGAAATGAATTCTGTCCATTATCGATGACTAAATGCCTGACGGTGGATGTGACATTTCCTTCCGCAATTAGAATATTTTGCAGAATAACTTGCAGAATCTGGTAGGCCTACTTATCAGCTTATGGTGCCTGCATTTCATGTTTAATTTCATGATTGAGAATAGAAACCGGAATTCTTGTTCGGAACTGTAATGACAAGCCAAAGAAAGAGAAAGCACAAAAATTGACACACAAAATGACGATAAAAGTCAATTTCCAGAATCTTAGCAAATTTTCGACCCCAACCAGGGTCTAAAATGACAAGCCAAATACTCCTGGCTTTTTTTCATGGTTTTGTGAAATGAGGAAGGATATAAAGATGGTCTGCATAGGGGCATAGTGATCAACAGTCATGCACAGGTGCTCGCATCCTCAGGCATGAGGGCTCGAAAAATTGGGTGCCGAGTGCTCGCAGGCACCTTTTCTGACGACCAGGGCACCAAAAATCAATAATAAACACAATGGAACATGCTCAACCGGGCACTAAACCCCTGTCATAAAAAACTGAAACCACCTTATTCGGGCACCCACAAAAAAGTCCTGGGCACCAAGAAATGAAAAGTCACAAAAGGCAGGGTGCCCGGGCAGGCACCAAGGCTCCAGAAAATTTTTCAAGCCCTGATCCTGTAAGATAAGGCTGGGGTTAGTTAAAGGGAGACTCCATTCATTGTAAACTTTTGAATTTTTATCAATCCATGACAGACTATTGCCATGAGTTGTGATGTCACTAGTGTCAAAAGGCTATCAAACATAAAGCACAAAGAACGACACACAAAATGATATAATACGTAAAGTTGTCTCCGAATTTTGCAAATTTTCGACCCCAACCAGGGTCTTCCTCAGGCAGTTTCTAGTAGAGATCCGAGAAGTGGACTTCTGGGAAAATTTGCGAAATCCGTAGACGACTTTACATATTATCAGTGTCAATAGGCTGACGACCTAGTGAATGAGCTAAATACTGTAACTGCCTAGGCCTATTGGTTGTACCTTCATAAACATTCATTGAGCACATATGACATCACATGTGCTGTGCAATGGTCCCCTTGGGATGTAATTAAAATACTTAAAATGATGAGTTTGCAGATATCAATGAATTTGAATGTATTTTAACAATATTTCAAAAATTCAAAATTTTACACAATGAATGGAGTCTTCCTTTAAAAAGATTTCATAAATGCATTGCCTACCTTGTCATAAGAACAGGTACCCCAAAACCCCTCTTCAACGAATCCCTGAACCAGTTCAAATCTCTGGTCACCTGAAAAACAGGAAAGAAGAAAACCATTAACCCTTTGAGGATGGGATAAAGTTCAAAAGTGTACATTTTGTAACATGAATTTCTGATGTCTCTGCAAAAACGCGCCTAGCTCCCAAAGTTTGCAACCAAAACTGGTGACAAGGCACTCATTCTGGAGGCAACTAAATGGGCCACGGCCTCATGCAGGTTTGCTTATTCCAAAATGTCTGTGAGAGAAACACTGGCCAGAGCCGAAGATGCAAGTTGTCAGGAAATAGACGCATTCTGCCTACGTTTTCGTCAGGTTGCCCATCTTTAAATGTCTATATCTTGGAAACTGTTGCTCCTACGGCTCTGAAAATTGGTCAAAATGAAGCAACTTTTTTCTACTCTTTCTTTTTGCGCTAGTTGCGTCCTCGTAGCTGCTTCCGTTCCGGAGATATGGCCATTTTGTCACAACAAGTCAGATTTGCACTTTGGAGTCTGTCAATCTAGACCCCGGGACAAACGTTAAAACACAATTTTAGCCACGTTTCTTCAAACGGAGCAAAATTGCGTATTGTGAGGGGGTTAGTCTCGCATTAAAAAATATGCAAAGCAGACGTCAATTGGCCTACTGGTTATGATTCTAGGTCAATTTGAATGTGCGAGGGTGTGTGGTACAGGCCAATCTCGACCAAAGTCGAGACACGGTGCGAATGGGTTAAGCGAGATCCTTAAATACTCCCTTGATCTGATTCTTCAAGTCTTCCTTTAAAAGAAGAAATATTCCTTTGTTGATAATGGTATGAAACAAAGGCGAAGTCATTGTTGAAGCCTTCAAATGTCTTTTTACATCCATTTCATTTTATCTCCAAGGAAACGGAAATTGCACCAAACAATAAGCACTGCGTGAGTGAAGGTTTTTGTAGGCAATGAATTCAAACCTCGTGGGGATACATGCGTTATTTAAATAACACCTCAAATTAATTCAACATTTTACTATTCTTTTAAGCATTGTCAGAACAAAATCAAATCCAGTAAGTTACATTTGTATGAAGACCATAACCCACTGCCCCTCAATACAAGGGCAGATACAGAGGGGGGTTCTGGGGGTTGGAACCCCCCCTCGGTGACCAAAGATAACATTTTTTTTAATCGCTAAACATCAAACATCTCGCATGTGGCGTAGGGCCCTCCCGTGTCTCTGATGTAATCATGGTGATACAGTCGTTCCATCGATGATTCGAAGAACTTCTATTCCCCTCTTTGTCACAACTGTCGGCCTTGGACTGCATTGTGTACGCTTGCACTGTTTCAAAATGTCTAACATGTCTAAGAGGGGAGGCATCGGCTGCCAGTAAGAACAGGAAGATCACACTATTCAAGAAAGAGGTTGTAGAAGACTTTCTCAACCTCAGATGCTGGGAAATCGCCTCTCAGAGCTTCTATTTTTCGAAATTTTCCTGGGGGAGGTCCCCCAGACCCCACCAAATGGGCTCCGGTAAAGCGTGCGCCTTTGGCTCGGGCGAATCCAGGGGGCCTCTATCTTCGGAACCCACCCCTTGAGAAAATCCTGGATCTGCCCCTGCAACAGGCGTCACTAGTGGTTAAAACTAATGAAATGAAAGTGACATCCAGATTCTCCTGATCAATATATTTCCCACAAAAAAGGCATCCATCGTTTTGCACCTGGTTATGGTGTGCTGCCCTCTATCATAGCGATGATCCAATCGACGTCATCTTTAGAGGCCCTACTCGGCTATTGTACACTACCTCAACCGTATAAAGGAGCCTCGGCGTAGTAATCATCTTTCAAATCGAACGATAATTCAGTGATTCACCACAAGTGAGTGAATCGTCTTCCACACTTGATATAGTGCAGACCAATGCTGATACTTTTTCATGTATTTATGGGTTCTTTGCACATTATACCAGTGGGATAATTTTATTTATTTTAGATTTGAAATTATTAAGTGGATTTAGGCAAATTTTTACTGATGTTAAGTAGCAAATCAAACCAAAACATCAAACCCGGAAGTAAACAAACGCACGTGGATAGTTCCCGGAGCAATATGGCGCTGTCCAATATACATGTACATCAGAGTTACGATGCGCGTGCAAGTCGTTCTCTGACGTTCAGATTGAGCGATGATTCTCACTGCTCAGCACAAAATGTTTTCTGTTTTACTTCATCAACGTGATTTCCTGCACTGACCATCCCCTCGATGCCCGCCATCAGCTTGATCAGTTCCGTGTGCATCGCTGGTTCCCATGATTACCAGCCGTGTATTGAGATTACGGTCAGGTAATGGGGGTGGTACCAATCAGCCAACTGATCTTGACTGTCATCATCAACATGCAATGGTTTTGTTGGTTTAACTTGCTCTCTCTCAGAATCTGCTCAGCCAAGTAAGATTACAGAGAAGGTCAACACTGTTTACCATTTTCCAGAAGGAGTCAGCCAGGGGCGGATCCAGGATTTTGGAATATGGGGGGCCGTCACCATCAGCCACAGGCTGACGGAGTAGAGTTGCAAGGCGCGGAGCCACAACGGGGGGTCTGGGGAGCCTCCCCCAGAAAATTTTGAATTCCAGATGCATTAGATACGATTTCCAAGCATCTGGGGCATGATTTCCTCATCTATTTGCTCATTTTTTCCGAGTTAGTGACCCATTTTTTGTTGGTGTTCCAAAAATGGGGGGGGGGGCACTGCCCCCTCGGCCCCCCTCTGGATCCGCGCCTGTCAGCCAATGATGGGTTGTCAACAGGCAGTGAAGAACATTTGAATGTTTTCCACAAAAGACAGTGATTCATATTTCGATTCCAAGAACCCGACATCTATGGCATGACAAGCCTGAAAATAAGTGGGTGGACAAGGACATTGCCCCGCACCAAACTGTAATTTGTCAGGCACCAGGCAGTTGGTACATGTACATAGATAATCCATTACATGTCAGGCAGTAAATCCCAACTGTCTGGCACAAAACAAAACTGTCATTTTGTCAGGTTCTTAATGTTCTTTATATATATAATGCCATTCTTATATAGCGCATTATCAGTTAGACAACTGCTCAATGCGCTTTATATTATTACCCCAGCTATAGGCCTGTTCATTCCAATTTCATTTCTCCACTCCCTGGGGAGTATTACAGTCCCGGCAGCCAATGGGGTAAACTCCCTACGCAGTTGTGTACCGCGCCCCTTCGGTTTACTCGCTCTCCACAACTGCTTAACTTCGTAAAATTCGCCGCGTTCGGTCAACAGATGGCGCTGAGAGAGTCGACCAATGAGAGCACCGAGCAACCGGTAACCAAGCTGGCCTGAGACACTTTTTCATTGGCCGAGCGATTCGTAGCCATGGTAGCACAAGAACATCCGTTGCCAACGGGCCAAACAGTTCTGAAAGCAGCGTGCTGATAGGCTGTAAAACTCGCGCCAGGCCCAGACGCCATCTGTTGACCAACCGCGGCGACTTCCACGAAGTAAAGCAGTTGTGGAGAGCGAGTAAACCGAAGGGGGCGCGGTACACAACTGCGTAGGGAGTTTACCAATGGGGCTATCCAAAATATACTTCAACCGGCAGCACTCTTGGACTAACATTCACATAGACCATCACTACCAGCCAGGTACAGTGTTTTTTTTCTTGGTCAGGACTGGGAATCGAACCCCGGACCCTCTGATCAGGAGTTTGTCTCGCTAACCACTAGACCATGCTGCTGGTGGTTTGTGGAAGAAATAGATAGGGTTTTGTCAAGGTGGATTGAATCCTTTGGCAGTCAGCATGGGTATAATCCCCTAACACCCATCTTGTCCAAACAAGGCTATCGACTCCGTCTTTAGCATGTTTAGCCTTGTCCGAATCCTGTCATCTTTTCTGTTAATGCATAAATTATTAATGAACCTGACCCCTACTTGACCCCGCCTCCGAGCCAATCAGAACTCGCGAAACAAATCACCGTTGGACACTTTCTTTGCTCTTCACGCTCGCATTTGGAACATGGATTTTGATTGGCACGGATTTTCCTTCACGCCCCGATGATTGGCTGAGGCTCTCACCCCCTCAGAAACGGGAAATGTGATGGATTCGAACCAGGCTAGATGGCCGTCAGGCCAGATAGACTGGTGAGCACCAGATGCTAACACCGAATTCAACCTTGTCTTTGGCCAAACTGTCATTCAGAGTTGCTGAACGTATTAGAATTCAATGTGAATGCTTAATCCCCATAACCTTAATCAGCTCTACGCCAACATACAGAAGTAAAACAAAGAGACAGGCGTCAAAAGCTACCTTCATACATACCTACCTTACACTGTCTTTGCAACAAAAGACACGACCAAGATTATTCCCATGCTGACTGCCAAAGGATCCAATTCACCTTGACAACAACCCAATCTATTTCTTCCACAAACCTTCGTATCTTTTCTCCACCAATTCGTGCAGTCTCCTCGATTGGTTTCCAAGATCATGTGACAGCTGTCCCGGGCGACGACATGTCACATTAACAAACATTGTGATCAATGGAGGGTGGATTGTGTTGGATTAACGGGCTCAGAGGTTGACGAGGAAATTAACCCAGTGGGGGCTGGGCAATTTCAGCAGGACCAGAAATGGTCAACAGCTAGGGACATGTGGAAAGGATGTAGGATTGTTTTATAACAAGATCACAACATCACTCAGGCGCGGATCCAAGAGGGGGCGCACCCGGCGCACGCCCCCCTTTCGGTCGACAAATCTTTAAAATTGACCGTGAAAAATTCTGAAATTTGGAGCAATCATTGAAATTGACCGCAGATTTCAATGTATCTAGCACGGTGCGCCTCCTCTTTCCCGAAATCCTGGATCCGTTCCTGTCACTTCATTTATCAATAGTCACAAGTGAAAGTAATCATCATCTATCAATTTTTGACAATAGCGTTAGTTACACTACATAAAATCCACGAGTTTTTGCAGTCACACCTAGGAACTGCCGGGCTTCAAGAATTAACCAGTGTCTGAAAAACAGAGGTTCTTGGAACACGGCAAGCTCACCGTGGTTTTTGAAATACCCGTGTTTTTGTTAGTTCTTTGCACAGCTACAGATGGCGCAGCTCTTAAGTGACCTCGGTTTTGCGCCTCCAACAATGTGTGCCAATACAGAAATGACCGAAGAGTCGGTGCATGCAGCCTACACTGAACCTCAACATTTTCGCCCAAACCCGTAGGTTGTCAGTTACAGTACCTTGCACAATTGACCTCCCTTCCACACCACGCACCATCCGCGCACTACATGCAGCGTCATGCACGTACCGTCCTCGTATCTTCCGAGGACGTGGCTCAGCGTCATGGAAGGCATGCACTGAAGACGTAACGTCATTCCCCCAACGTCACGCAACAGAGACGCGTGACGTACCCGTACCATACGCGATGAACTGAAGCCTACCTTCCTCGTCACGTACGGGGAAGGTACGTGGATTTAGGGAGGTCAATTGTTCCAGGTACTGTACTAGTGCCACCTGTGATGAAGTGTCCGCACTGATATTAGCCAAATTGCTGCCTAGAGTCCCTTTAAACTTCCAACCCTCCACTGCTGACAATCCTCATCAGGCCCACACCACCAAGGATTCAACACTTGTCAGTGTTAACTCAGCCAACATATGAAGACGGATGGGAAATGTCCCAAACTGCTCCTTGTGGAACCATTCTAGGTCAAAAGCTCCCTAATCATAATGCACTGCCTTCACCATTGTATTCCTTAGGGATGAATGGACGATGTGTCTGGCCTTTTCATCTGTTGGCAGTGAATGCCAAGAAGTGGATTTCGATTTCCTTCGGGATTATTGCCAAGCGTCCATCGGTTCTCCCGTAACAAGGAGAGGGAATGCACATGCAACAAATTCCAGTACCGGTAAGGATTTCTAGTCACGAACTTCTTGACAACTTCATTATGAAGTGAAGTGGAAAATATCTGAAATATCGAGACAAGTCTGGCGCGGATCCAAGGGGGGCACACGCTCCCTTTTGGCCAACAAATCTGTAAAACTGACCACGAAATTCTGGAATTTGGAGCATATCTTTGAAATTCACAGCTTTTCTAGAGTTTCAGATTGTAAAGTTCCACTTGAAAAAGACCCCGGTTGGGGTCGAAAATTCGTGAATTCTGGAGATTGACTTCTTGCTTATTATCATTTTGTGAATTCTGGAGATCGACTTCTTGCTTATTAGATTTCAATGTTCAGTACCACAGGCAGACAGGCAAGGCTTCTGCTACTAAAATTTCATTAGCCACGGTAATAAAGTGTGAAAGAGGCTGGCCAAGTACAGCTTTTTCCTTTAGCCACAGAGGTCTTTTGGCTGATTTTGTGGTCATTTTCAATGATTTTCCCTAATCTTCTGTGTGGCTAATGCTAGCAGAAGCCCTGGACAGGGCGCCCACTCTTTTCCCAAATCCTGGATCCGCCCCTGCCAGTCAGTTCTCAAAGGGCTCAATTTCCTTCTCCTGAATCCTGATTATGGTCTGTACCATCTTCAGCTTGACATCCCCAAGGACTTCCTTGGGGATGAATTTCGGGGACGAATTTTCCTTTGGGACTAATTTTCCAGGGACGAATTTTCCCAGGGGACCAATTTTCTGGGGACGAATTTTCCCAGGGGACAAATTTTCCTTGGGGACAAATTTTCCCTGGGGACGAATTTTCTGGGGACGAGTTTTCCCAGGGGACGAATTTTCCTTGGGGACAAATTTTCCCTGGGGACGAATTTTCTGGGGACGAATTTTCCTCAGGGACGAATTTTCCTGTAACCATTTGGTCTTCTTAATTATAGAGATAGCCGTGTTGATCGTTGAATGAATGAGAAGAAATGAAATAGGTAACACCGTCTTTTGAATCAACTTGGTTGTATTGAGACAAGCTTTCGACCCTATCGGGCCTTCATCAGGTCGAAGGCCCGATGAAGGCCTGATGAAGGCCCGATAGGGTCGAAAGCTTGTCTCAATACAACCAAGTTGATTCAAAAGACGGTGGTACCTATTTCATTTCTTCTTCATTTCTTCTTCATTTCTTCTCATTTGGTCTTCTGTTATATTCACCCAGGTGAGCACATGGTCCATGGACCATTTCATTTTAGATATTTGAACTGGAAGGACATCTACACATGAGCTCTAAATCATAGCATGCCACCCTTAACAAGCTTCACCCAAACTTATACAGTACGTTGCACAATTGACCTCCCTTCTGTGCCGCGCACCATCCGCGTACCACTCATGCAGCGCACGACTGTTACGAGTAATGCATTTCAACGCAATGATTTAACTGGGTCAACTTGACGTGCCATCTTACGGTGTTCCCAACGGCGCAACGTAAGTCGGAGAATTCCCTAAAGGCAATGCGAGATTGACGAGGTTTTATGACATGATCAGTGACTTGATGTCCTCCTATACCCACAAGGCTTCACAATATTTGATGAAATTTACCGACGGTGTTTCCTCGTTTCTGACCAAATCAACATCAATTCGGTGGAAATCTTCACTTTTCCATTTTGTGATATGAGTACGTAGGGCATAGAATTTAAAGGATGGAATACTGCAGGAGATCTGTACAATCACATTGCAACATTTTTTCAGGGTTCCCCCCTTTTCATCCTGAAAAGTCCCTACCTTTTCCCTACCTATTTCCATGGGCTTTTCCCCAAGATTTAGCAATAAAGGGCCTGAATCACGGAAATCAAGCGCCAAACGCTGGATGACATGAACATGCCAAAATGGAAAATCGAGCTGACGGCATCAGTTATGCTCATTCTGATTGGTTTAAAATGGCAAGGTCACTAAAATCGGCCAATTAAGATGCGCGATACGACAGGAAGATGCTGTGTATCCCATAATATCATGAATTTGTAATAAGCCATGTCACATGCGTGAGGCACGCTGGGGAGATCGTAGCTGACATGGCTGATGTAACGTAAAATTCCCTACCTTTTCCCGATTTTGATGGTGATGAAGTAATTTTCCCTACTTTTTCACTACCGGGAAAAGTATTTTTTAAAATTTTCCCTACTTTTTCCAGATTTCCCAACTGCTTACTGCGTGGGAACCGTTTCTTGTTCTCTGCTAGCCCTTATAATGCCCCCTACAGGCCAGAGTGGACAACAAGTTTCAGTCCAGAGATACCATCCATGAGGTACACCAAATTTCAAGTTTCTAAGCCAAATGGTGGAACGAGTTTAGAATCCCCGATCAGTGCCCCAAAAAAAGGTCATCGATTGACGGAATAAAGCCACATTGTACAATAGGATTTCCATTGTGTGCCTTGGAGTAACGTCACTTCCGATCGGGCATTCAAAACTTTAGGCCAAATGGTTAAGAAACATGCCACCCCCCTGTTCATGATGACAGATGACATGCCACAAGAAAAGCTCAACTCTGAACAATTGAAAAGCTGCAGCTCAACCCGAGTTCAAGATAATCTTCGTTGGTGTATACAGCCCTGAGAGTAAAGTTTGCCTTTGAACAATCTGGATAGACCTCCCCGCGCCCCCACTAACATGCACATTGCACTGCCCGAATCGTCAGCCCAAATCAGACAGGTGCACATTCCACGACCATGGCCGGATCTACTTTCTCTTTCATGTGCTGTCAAACCAGGCAGAACATGTCAACACAAGCGAGGCACAAGTCACACCCCACGAGGTCCCTATTGTGTGCCAAGTGAGCATATCATTACCCACCACCACGGTTGAAAGACATAATAGACTCGTGGTATTCAAAGGGTGTTGACAAAGTCCCAAGTCAATGATTAGAGTACCCAATAAACTTCTCAAAAGTGTGACCAACAATAGCGTTGATCTACCATGCCTCACTGCACAAGGGATAACAACAAACCCATGATTCCTTTTGAAAGCGGTTTAATGGAGATGGCACTTGTGGCTTTTACACACTGCTCGAGACTTGTCTGCGGAAGTCTTCACGGTGTCGACAACATCTCCCCCCACAGATGGCTTAAGACATATCAACGTGTCAAACCCTCCAGTCTCAGGGCGGCTGACGCGTGGAACAGATTCAATTTTGTTGTGCAGACTTTGCACCCAGTGTGGATTTTATGTGCAGACTTTGGTTGACAGGCGCGGATTTAGGGGGGACGCAGGCGGCACACGCCCTCCTTAATTTCGCAGACCAATGTTTTTCCAGTAACTGAATTTTAGCTCCTACGGCGACAGGTTCTGGTGAACTAAAGAGCTAGTAGTTTGGTGCCACTGACACTTTGAGCATAGCCCAAGCAGCTGCCCAAGCTTTCCAAGCACTGACGACCTAGATTTGCATTACGAAATGCTGGGAAATCGCGTTTCAGGGCTTCTAGATTTCAAAATTTTCTGGGGGAGGTGCTCAGACCCCCGCTAAAGCAGCTGCCCATGGTTTTCCAAGCACCAATGGGACCTACCGGTAGATTTGCGTTCCGAAATGCCGGGAAATCGCGTTTCAGGGCTTGGGGGAGGTCCCCCAGACCCCCGCTAAAGACGTGCCTGCAGCGCATGTGCGGCGGCAGCTTGAAGCCGCCGATGTCTGCACCCCCCTTTCGTCAAATGCTGGATCTGCCCCTGGTTGTTATCATATGGAAAGACCCAGACTTCTAATCAACAGAGTCATGATAAGACGTCAGTGATTGCAAACACACTGATCACCACACACTCCTGATAATTGATCTTATCTTGAAGCATAACCCTCGGCGTAAACTCTACGGCCATCAAGGGACAATTCCACGCGATGATCTCAGGGAAGCCCCCAGAGCAGTGAAACGTCGATCCTCTCGCCTTAAGCTTTGCCTGACATTACGTTCATCGACCACACAGCCACCAGCCATTCACCTGAACCGCACGTCTCACGAACCCCGGGCTCGTTTCCTTTGATATCGTGTCATTGGCTGATCAAGGTGGCTTTATCTCTGCGAGCAAATCCTGGCCGTCGACATTCATCGATCCTTTAATGTGGTCTTGCACTTGTGATGGTTTTCAGATTACTTTCATTGGCATATTGATCAGGCTTTCTGTCATGTCAATTGATTGTATTTGGGCTTCTGGCTCACGATGACATCCTTCTTGGCAACTAATGCAACGGCTTGAAGCCCACCTAGGAACATTCTGCAGCAACAAAATAACAAGCTGCACAAAGAGCAATGCATTTACCAGTTGTTGTTACGAATAAAATGGATTGTTTTATTATTCTTGGTTGACTTTGGACAGACGTGAACAATCCGCTTTAAGTAGTTTTATGAATATGGGCTCAGGTGCTTATATGAGCAGACCTGCCAAGTCTCACGCATTTTGCGGGAGACTCACGCATTTACACCTGTTCTCCTACACTCCCGCGAGTTGTGTGTACCTCACGCATTTCCACAAAAGTCAAGCCCTTCAGAAAAATTGTTCCCCTTTTTCACAAACTGAGTTTTCCAACAGCCTTTGCTGACTATCGTCTGCTCAGGCAGTACTCACATCATCTGTGGTTTGACTTTAATTCTATAATCAGTGTTTTACCGCCGTGCTATCTGGACCAATTGCCACCTTTCACTGAAGGACATTGTGCGCCATGTGGTTTTGTGCAAATCTTTGAAAGTTAATCACGTTTCAGATGCTCAAGCAAGGCAACCTCAAAATGGCCCATTCTCCAGCAAAATCTTGCCCAAGCTCCAGTAAAGTATCAGACAACCCTTGGCAGGTCTGTATGAGTGAATTTAGCCACTCTGCCTGGTCCAAAGCTGGCAAAACCTTTCGTCTTTTGTTTGCTTGGCCTCATGGGTAAGTTATGATGTGATACTTAATCAAGAAAAATCTCCTCCTAAGTATCAACCTGAGTCCTGTTTGGCCTCTTCACAACTTCATCAACAACTTAGAGCTCCACAGTTTGTGATCACAAAACAAACTTCTACTTCATATCTCCACAGAAAATGATGAATAATTGAATCAAAATCCACCATCAGTTTCAAATGGAATTGACCAGCATATTCAGTGCATTAACGAACACAGTTGCACAGTGTAAATTGGTCAACTTGGCTTGGCACACACCTAACTGGCTGATGAGGCAATCTTCCGTAGTTCTACTTTCAATACCCAAGACGAATTAGATTTCCAAGTGATGGCTTCCAATTACAGGTTTCTTTTCCTTTTTCTGAGTCATTTTTCCTGGATCCGAATGCACTTATTAAATTTTCATCCGTGGATCTGAGACATGACAGAACAGTAACAGATCCAAGTGGTCGCTTGATAACAATTCACTGACAAAATATTACGACTTCGGTAGTCAATAAACATGTGGATCTGGGCTGGGTTCACAAAACTCATGTTGGAGCTAACTAAAATGTGTTAGGGCCAGACCCCAAAATATGTCTGTTTGCCGTAACCCGACCGACCCTACGTAAATGGCACCGACCCAAAACTTTTTATAGGGGTAAGAGCCAATATTTTTTTTTTATGCCCCAAAGGACCCGATTTGCCGACCGGCAATGACAAAGTATGCCGACCTAAAACTTTTTACACTTCAAAACTGAATGCCAACTAGAGTTGTCAGTTGAGTCTGCATGCAGACTCTGGAGTCTCCGCCACGCGTCGCATGTCACACTAGGCCTATTAACATGAGAGACATGCACGGCCAATTTTGACCCGCAATACCACATAAAGAACGAATGTAAGGTTTTATTGATGAAAGTGACGTAAACCGAACTGGAAACTGTTTATTTGATGTATTTTAATCCACTCTGCCTCGCGCAATTTGACTTCCAAAAGTGTCCGAGAATAGATTTTTCAGTGACGGCGGTCCTATTCTCGGACACCATCCCCATCCCGCCATCAGGCCATGTCCTCGGGCAGTTGCTTTTTGTGGGCAAAATGCCAAAAGGACCCTCACCGAAACCCAGTGTAAAAATACACTGGAACAGTACTGGGATCAATACTGGCCATACTGGATTCTTACTGGGTTTTGCTGGGGTTAACTGGTCTGAGGTTGGTTTGGGCCGAGAAAGTTTCCTAGCTAACACAAGAGTCTCCGCTCGACCACTACGTGGCGTGGCGGAGACTAATGAGTCATAAACCCCGAAAGACATTGTAAAACACTAGTGTATTTTTATTTTATTTTCTGGAAATTGCTAATTTTTTTCCACCTCCAATTAAAAAAAATAAAAATATATGCCTACCTACCTACCCAAGCTATTAGGGCAGGGTAGGGTTACAGCAAACAGACATATTTTTGGGTCTGGCGTAGCGCTAACTTTATGTTAAATGACGTAAAAAGACAAGGGATTTTTACGTCATCTAACATAAAGTTTGTGCTAACACCAAGTTAGCGCTATCGTGAGTTTTGTGCAACCGGCCCTTGAATGTCAAGGGGTGGTAAACAGAAAGGCCCGTATTTTTTTAGAATGCTCCTCAACGTAAAGGAGTTCCTCGGGTTCTGATTTAGAGACCAATGGACGAGCTCATTCTCAAGATCTTGTCGGACACGTCAATTAGCGTAGGTTGGTTCCAGAATCCTCCGCCAGGTGGTACTGTTGCCATATCACATGATCAGACACACCCATCATGGCCATGCACGCATGACGTACATGGGAATGACAACCTCGCCCCGAGGTCTCTAAATCAGAACTTGGGTACAGTTTGTAACAAGAAAGTGGACCCAGGGTACAATTTCACTTAACGACACTTTATGTGTACCCAGGATGACAGTAACAGAACCTGGGTACAGTTTGTAACAAGAAAGTGGACCCAGGGTACAATTTCACTTGACGACATCAACCTGGGTACACTTTATATGTACCCAGGACGACAGTAACCCCGTTCGGCCCTGCTTCCACTCTCAGAGGGCCAAAATTAGCTTATTCTTCAACTTGGGGAGGTATAGCTGGAGTTCATAGTCATGAAGTCTCAGCAATTTCAGCACCTGACTATTGCTGATTTCATTGGTTGAAAATCTCTCCCACGATCACCATGGAGAAATCCCAGCCAATCAGAGAGAGAGATACATGTGTATCTTCAGCGAGCACGACGCCCACTGAGAATAAACAATACAAAGAGCGTCTTAAAGTGACTCTCATCTTTGAAAAATAAGATCAAAGATATTTTTTCTCATTGTCACAGGATTTACGAAATCATCTAGTTATATTAGATTGTTTCCAAAGGGATTAACATGCAATCCAATATTCCTCAAAAGCCTTTATGTACGGTATTGTCACACTGCTTTGGTACATATGTCGTCACATGTTCCCTCCTGGTACACATAACAGTCAATCAAGTTGGCAGAGAATCTGCATATAGGCCACCTACCCCCTCCCCACCCCACCCCAGGTCTTTTTATAAGTGCCGTTTAGACGACAAGCCAAAAAACCACATTCAGATTCAATCCGATTGGATCCGATCCACCCGCATCGGGTTTCATTTGCGTTTAGACGAGATTTGAATGTGGTCTTATGTGGTCCAATGTGGATTCGGGACCATTTTAAATCCACATTGGACCGCATTGGGTACCGGTAGCGTTTACACGCACAAGTTTTGAACCACAATCGGATTTGATCGGATCGCATGTGGATTTTTGCCTGTCTTCTAAACGGCCCTGTAGACACAAACTCCTCAAAGGGGTTCATATTTCACGGCAATTCACAGATGGTGCAAGCCCACAATAGATCATTCAAATTCTCAGGGGAGGAGTTAGATTAAGCTGAGGTGATTGTGAGCTGGTTGTGTATAAGGTACGGTACATGTGGGTGGACCCAATCTGAAAAACACAATAGGCCTTTTTTACACGGTACGGGTGTATTCCGGATTGAGACTGGATCGAGGAGGGTTCGGTTATTTTTCCCCGTGTAAAAGCGAAACAACTGACCTCCACCTTCCTCAGGCCATTTCAGTTCGCCACGTGAGTNGCCTAATGGAATTCCCATGTACGACTTCCTATGCATAGAGATTGTCACCAACGTGCATCAGACTCGGAGAACATATTCAGAAATTTGTTTTCATAGCGAGGAAATGAATTCTGTCCATTATCGATGACTAAATGCCTGACGGTGGATGTGACATTTCCTTCCGCAATTAGAATATTTTGCAGAATAACTTGCAGAATCTGGTAGGCCTACTTATCAGCTTATGGTGCCTGCATTACATGTTTAATTTCATGATCGAGAATAGAAACCGGAATTCTTGTTTGGAACTGTAATGACAAGCCAAAGAAAGAGAAAGCACAAAAATTGACACACAAAATGACGATAAACAGGAAGTCAATTTCCAGAATCTTAGCAAATTTTCGACCCCAACCAGGGTCTAAAATGACAAGCCAAATACTCCTGGCTTTTTTTTCATGGTTTTGTGAAATGAGGAAGGATATAAAGACGGTCGTGGACTGCATAGGGGCATAGTGATCAACAGTCATGCACAGGCGCTCGCATTCTGTAAGATAAGGCTGGGTTAGTTAAAGGGAGACTCCACTCATTGTAAACTTTTGAATTTTTATCAATCCATGTAGACTATTGGCATGAGTTGTGATGTCACTAGTGTCAATAGGCTATCATACAATCATAAAGCACAAACAATGACACACAAAATGATATAATACGTAAAGTTGTCTCCGAATTTCGCATATTTTCGACCTGAATCGGGGTCTTCCTCAGGCACTTTCTAGTAGAGATCCCAGAAGTGAACTTCTGGGAAAATTTGCGAAATTCGGAGACGACTTTACATGTACATATTATCAGTGTCAATAGGCTGACGACCTAGTGAATGAGCTAATACTGTAACTGCCTAGGCCTATTGGTTGTACCTTCATAAATATGCATTGAGCACATATGACATCACATGTGCTGTGCAATGGTCCCCTTGGGATGTAATTAAAATACTTAAAATCATGAGTTTGCTGATGTAGAAAAAATAGAACAGGTTGCAGTTATAAATGAATTTGAATGTATTTTAACGATATTTCAAATATCCAAAATTTTACACAATGAATGGAGTCTTCCTTTAAAAAGATTTCATATGCATTGCCTACCTTGTCATAAGAACAGGTACCCCAAAACCCCTCTTCAACGAATCCCTCAACCAGTCCAAATCTCTGGTCACCTGAAAAATAGGAAAGCAGAAAACCGTTAAGCGAGATCCTTAAATAATCCCTTGATCTGATTCTTCAAGTCTTCCTTTAAAAGAAGAAATATTCCTTTGTTGATAATGGTATGAAACAAAGGCGAAGTCATTGTTGAATCCTTCAAATGTCTTTTTACATCCATTTCATTTTATCTCCAAGGAAACGGAAATTGCACCAAACAATGAGCACTGCGTGAGTGAAGGTTTTTGTAGGCAATGAATTCAAACCTCGTGGGGATACATGCGTTATTTAAATAACACCTCAAATTAATTCAACATTTTACTATTTTTTTAAGCATTATCAGAACAAAATCAAATCCAGTAAGTTACATTTGTATGAGGACCATAACCCACTGCCCCTCAATACATGGGCAGATACAGAGGGGGGTTCTGGGGGTTGGAACCCCCCCTCGGTGACCAAAGATAACATTTTTTTAATCGCTAAACATCAAACATCTCGCATGTGGCGTAGGGCCCTCCCGTGTCTCTGATGTAATCATGGTGATGCAGTCGTTCCATCGATGATTCGAAGAACTTCTATTCCCCTCTTTGTGACAACTGTTGGCCTTGGACTGCATAGTACGCTTGCACTGTTTCAAAATGTCTAACATGTCTAAGAGGGGAGGCATCGGCTGCCAGTAAGAACAGGAAGATCACACTATTCAAGAAAGAGGTTGTAGAAGACTTTCTTAACCTCAGATGCTGGGAAATCGCCTCTCAGAGCTTCTATTTTTCGAAATTTTCCTGGGGGAGGTACCCCAGACCCCACCAAATGGGCACCGGTAAAGCGTTCGCCTTTGGCTCGGGCGAATCCAGGGGGCCTCTATCTTCGGAACCCACCCCTTGAAAAAATCCTGGATCTGCCCCTGCAACAGGCGTCACTAGTGGTTAAAACTAATGAAATGAAAGTGACATCCAGATTCTCCTGATCAATATATTTCCCACAAAAAAGGCATCCATCGTTTTGCACCTTGTTATGGTGTGCTGCCCTCTATCATAGCGACAATCCTCGCTGCCTCAGCACAGAACGTTTTCTGTTTTTCTTCATCAACGTGATTCCCTGCACTGACCATCCCCTCGATGCCCGCCATCAGCTTGATCAGTTCCGTGTGCATCGCTGGTTCCCATGATTACCAGCCGTGTATTGAGATTATGGTCAGGTAATGGGGGTGGTACCAATCATCCAACTGATCTTGACTGTCATCATCAACATGCAATGGTTTTGTTGGTTTAACTTGCTCGTTCTCACAATCTGCTTGGCCAAGTAAGATTACAGAGAAGGTCAACACTGTTTACCATTTTCCAGAAGGTGTCAGCCAATGATGGGTTGTCCACCCGCATTGAAAAACATTTGAATGTTTTCCACAGAAGACAGTGATTCTTATTTCGGTTCCAAGAATCCGACATGACAGTGATATCAACGGTACATATGGGTGGTATTTTCTGCCAAAAAGGGATAATCCCAGAGGGATTATTCGATGAGGGATATTCGTAGAGGGATTCGCAGAGGGAATATTTCTGTGTTGTTTCCATTAGACATTTGTTTTTTCTTACGTGAATGACCTTGACTATTCCTTATATCCCTCTGTTAAGATTCTCTGTGAATCCCTCTTCGAATAATCCCTCTGCGATTATCCCTTTTTGGCAGAAAATACCGCCCATAGATATCACCCAAGGATGTGGAAGAGCCCTAACATTGAATTCAATATTGTCTTCGCCCAATCTGTCATTCAGAACTGCTGAATGTATTAGAATTCAATGTGAATGCTTTCCCCATGAATCAGCTCCAGGCCAACATACAGTGAGTAAAATAGAGAGACAGGCTAAAAGCTACCTTCATATAAATACAGACTTATGTAGCAGTTGATAAAGCCGAGGGTCCAATCTGGGTTTCGAACCCGGCACCTCTCACTTGAAAGTCAAACGCTCTACCAATAGGAGCAGTCAGCCGCGAAAGGGTAAATGTCATCCTGGGTATATACAAAGATTACCCAGGATCCCAGTCTTCACTAAAACAATACCCTGGGTGTAGTTTCGGTAGCCGAACATCACCCAGCATCCGCAATCGGTGCCTAGAAACGAGGCCTATTTAGATATCCCGTGGAATCTCGCGGTCTGGCGTTGCAGTACTTGTTGAGTGTAGCTGTTCATGACATTCTTCAGGCTGTCACGTGACCACGGGCAAGACAACCTCGAATCCAGGTGTCATACTACGACGCTGGGTGATGTACGGCTACCGAAACTACACCCAGGGTATTGTTTTAGTGAAGATTGAGATCCTGGGTAATCTTTGTGTATACCCAGGACGACATTTACCCTTTCAGCCCCAGTAGCCCGGGCTTGTAGGAGCGGTGACACTATTACACACTTCACACTGTGTCTCAGCAGCAAAAGACCCAACCAAGATTCTACCCATGCTGACTGCCAAAGGATTCAATTCACCTTGACAACAACCCAATCTATTTCTTCACAAACCTTCGTATCTTTTCTCCACCAATTCGTGCAGTCTCCACGATTGGTTTCCAAGATCATGTGACAGCTGTCCCGGGCGACGACATGTCACATTAACAAACATTGTGATCAATGGAGGGTGGATTGTGTTGGATTAACGGGCTCAGAGGTTGACGAGGAAATTAACCCAGTGGGGGCTGGGCAATTTCAGCAGGACCAGAAATGGTCAACAGCTAGGAACATGTGGAAAGGATGTAGGATTGTTTTATAACAAGATCACAACATCACTCAGGCGCGGATCCAAGAGGGGGCGCACCCGGCGCACGCCCCCCTTTTCGGTCGACAAATCTTTAAAATTGACCGTGAAAAATTCTGAAATTTGGAGCAATCATTGAAATTGACCGCAGATTTCAATGTATCTAGCACGGTGCGCCTCCTCTTTCCCGAAATCCTGGATCCGTTTCTGTCACTTCATTTATCAATAGTCACAAGTGAAAGTAATCATCATCTATCAATTTTTGACAATAGCGTTAGTTACACTACATAAAATCCACGAGTTTTTGCAGTCACACCTAGGAACTGCCGGGCTTCAAGAATTAACCCGTGTCTGAAAAACAGAGGTTCTTGGAACACGGCAAGCTCGCCGTGGTTTTTGAAATACCCGTGTTTTTGTTAGTTCTTTGCACAGCTACAGATGGCGCAGCTCTTAAGTGACCTCGGTTTGGCGCCTCCAACAATGTGTGCCAATTAATACAGAAATGACCGAAGAGTCGGTGCATGCAGCCAACACTGAACCTCAAAATTTTTGCCCAAACCCGTAGGTTGTCAGTTACAGTACCTTGCACAATTGACCTCCCTTCCAAGCCACACACCATCTGCGCACTACATGCAGCGTCATGCACGTACCGTCCTCGTCACAGCGTCATGGAAGGCATGCACTGAAGACGCAACGTCATTCACCCGACGTCACGCAACAGAGACGTGTGACGTACCCATACCATACGCGATGAACTGAAGCCTACCTTCCTCGTCACGTACAGGGAAGGTACGCGGATTTAGGGAGGTCAATTGTTCCAGGTACTGTACTAGTGCCACCTGTAATGAAGTGCCCGCACTGATATTAGTCAAATAACTGCCTATTCATCGTATCCATGACGTCGTATCCAGGCCTACATGACGTTGTGACGTTGCGCGTTTTGCCCACCAGCTTCTTCAGCAAAGCAATGAATTTTGCCCACCACCCTTGCGTCATTTGCCCACCACCCTTGCGACGTCAGCAATGGCGGACACTGTCGGAGTTACGTCATGGATACGATGAATAGGGTCCCTTTAAAATTCCAACCCTCCAATGCTGACAATCCTCATCAGGCCCACACCACCAAGGATTCAACACTTGTCAGTGTTAACTCAGCCAACATATGAACAGGCTCAGATCCAGGGGGGGCCCACCCGGCGCGCGCCTCCCCTTTCGGCAAACAAATCTCTAAAATTGACTGTGAAATTCTGAAATTTGGAGCAAATCATTGAAATTCACCGCAGATTTCAATGTTTCTAGCAGAGTGCGCCCCCTCTTTTCCGAAATCGTGGATCCACCCCTGATAAAGACGGATGGGAAACATTTTAGCCCAAACCCGAAGGTTAGTCAATCACTAGCGCCACCTGTGATAAAGTGTCCGCACTGATATTAGCCAAATTGCTGCCTAGAGTCCCTTTAAACTTCCAACCCTCCAATGCTGACAATCCTCATCAGGCCCACACCACCAAGGATTCAACACTTGTCAGTGTTAACTCAGCCAACATATGAAGACGGATGGGAAACGTCCCAAACTGCTCCTTGTGGAACCATTCTAGGTCAAAAGCTCCCTAATCATAATGCACTGCCTTCACCATTGTATTCCTTAGGGATGAATGGACGATGCGTCTGGCCTTTTCATCTGTTGGCAGTGAATGCCAAGAAGTAGATGTCGATTTCCTTCGGGATTATTGCCAAGCGTCCATTGGTTCTCCCGTAACAAGGAGAGGGAATGCACATGCAACAAATTCCAGTACCGGTAAGGATTTCTAGTCACGAACTTCTTGACAACTTCATTATGAAGTGAAGTGGAAAATATCTGAAATATCCAGACAAGTCCGGCGCGGATCCAAGGGGGGCACACGCCCCCTTTTGGCCAACAAATCAGTAAAACAGACCACGAAATTATGGAATTTGGAGCATATCTTTGAAATTCACAGCAGATTTCAATGTTCAAGATACAGAATAGCACAAAATTGACACACAAAATGATAATAAGCAAGAAGTCAATCTCCATAATTCACGAATTTTCAACCCCAACCGGGGTCTTTTTCAAGTGGAACTAGTTAGTCTTTTCTAGAGTTTCAGATTGTAAAGTTCCACTTGAAAAAGACCCCGGTTGGGGTCGAAAATTCGTGAATTCTGGAGATTGACTTCTTGCTTATTATCATTTTGTGAATTCTGGAGATCGACTTCTTGCTTATTAGATTTCAATGTTCAGTACCACAGGCAGACAGGCAAGGCTTCTGCTACTAAAATTTCATTAGCCACGGTAATAAAGTGTGAAAGAGGCTGGCAAGTATAGCTTTTTCCTTTAGCCACAGAGGTCATTTTTGGCTGATTTTGTGGTCATTTTCAATGATTTTCCCTAATCTTCTGTGTGGCTAATGCTAGCAGAAGTCCTGGACAGGGCGCCCACTCTTTCCCCAAATCCTGGATCCGCCCCTGCCAGTCAGTTCTCAAAGGCCTCAATTTCCTTCTCCTGAATCCTGATTATGGTCTGTACCATCTTCAGCTTGACATTTGTGATTTGGTCTTCTGTTACATTCACCCAGGTGAGCACATGGTCCATGGACCATTTCATTTTAGATATTTGAACTGGAAGGACATCTACACAAGAGCTCTAAATCATAGCATGCCACCCTTAACTAGAGCAATGTCGATGGGGAGCCCATCGCATATCTCCCCGCTTTCGACAGGAAGTAACTTGTGATATGGACACCCATATCACAAGTGTATGTAGGGCGGCGTCTTACTCGTTGTGGCGGATCGGCAAACTAAGGAGGCTTCTCGATCAAAGCGCCACTGAAAAGCTCGTTCATGCCTTTGTAAGCTCGCGTCTTGACTACTGCAATAGTTTGCTATATGGATGTTATGGATATCAAATTAGGAAGCTGCAGCACATCCAAAATGCTGCTGCCCGCTTGGTAGTAGGTCGCAAGTTTGAACGTCATGTTGATATGACTCCCATACTTAGGGAACTCCACTGGTTACCAGTTGAAGCTCGTGTCCAGTTTAAAGTATTGTGTATCATTTTTAAGCTGATCCGCCACACGAGTTCTGCGCCGTCCTATCTAACTCAATTGATTTCCATCGCTCAGCCAGTCAGGAATCTTAGGAGTGCTGATGGCGTCAAACTTTTATACCAACCAATTCGTCCGAAACCTTCAAGGGCATATGGTGACCGGGCTTTTAGTGTTTACGCACCATCGATTTGGAATTCCCTGCCTGTTAACTTGAGNATAAACCTTCACACAAAATTTCCTCACTTTATCACACTTACTTTAGGAGTAATGACCATAAATGTGTTTTTCACATAACGCCCCCTGGTGGAAAGACAGGGAGTTGGACCGAAATTCCAAGAGTGTTGTGCACAATAGTGGATGAGTACCTAATATATACCAAAGTTTCAAACTCCTCCGTTGAACGGTCTAGGAGGAGATATCACTTTCGGACGGACGGACAGCCGGACGGCCGGACAGCCGGAATGACGGCGGAGGGTAAAACAATATCTCCCCGACTTTTTTCAAAAAGCGGGGAGATAACAAGCTTCACCCAAACTTATACAGTACGTTGCACAATTGACCTCCCTTCTGTGCCGCGCACCATCCGCGTACCACTCAGCGTCACGCGTGACGCACCCGTACCATACGCAATGAACTGAAGCGTACTTTCCGCGCGATGTACGCAGAAGGTATGCGGATAAAGGTAGGTCAATATTGTGCAACGCACTGTAAGTATATTTTCCTAAAATAATCAAGTGTTCAGACAATAATTTTTCAAGACAATCTGCCCCACCTACAACAACATAAGTAAAACCAACATGATATCAACAGATTATTGGCTTTATCGCCCGACAAGTACCAGTAACCAGATTAACTAAAATATTGCTGAAATTCCACCGCGCCAGCTTTGTCGCCGATAAAATTCTATCATCTGTCACAACGTTACACCAAACGTTGAGATGCGCGGTATTATATGGGCAATTTCCAATATTGGCCAGTGAAAAAGATGCATCGTCTCGCGTATCTAACCAAAGAATTCGATATCGTCCCATTATCGTTAACTCACTGTTGTCATCATCGGTGAAGGTGATCAATAACAAACGTGAACTCTACTTTGTCATGTTCTGTGTTGCTTTCATCTTCTTCTTTCGAAGTTTTTTTCTTCCTTGATCTACTCTAATTAAAAGCGACAGCATCCTTGCTGGAGAAGGATGCTTTATTTGAGACATGCGTCGTTCGAATGAACAACTTGAAACTGCAGAAGTTCATTTTTAAACGCAGACCTGCCAAGGGTGTTCTGATAGCTTGCAGGAGCTTGGGCAAGATTTTGCTGGAGATTGGGCCATTTTGGGGTTGCCTTGCTTGAGCATCTAAAACGTGCACAAAACCGCACTGTGCATATGTCCTTCGAGCATCAAAACGTGCACAAAACCGCATGGCGCTTATGTCCTTCGAGCATCTAAAACGTGCACAAACGTGAACTCTACTTTATCATGTTCTGTGTCGCTTTCATCTTCTTCTTTCGAAGTTTTTTTCTTCCTTGATCTACTCTAATTAAAAGCGACAGCATCCTTGCTGGAGAAGGATGCTTTATTTGAGACATGCGTCGTTCGAATGAACAACTTGAAACTGCAGAAGTTCATTTTTAAACACAGACCTGCCAAGGGTGTTCGGATAACTTGCTGGTGCTTGGGCAAGGTTTTGCCATCTTGTCCAAACAAGGCCACCGACTGCATCTTTAGCCTTGTCCGAATCATGTCATCTTTTGCGTTAATGCATAAATTATAAATGAATCTGACCCCTACTTGACCCCGCCTCCGAGCCAATTACAACTCGTGAAGCAAAACTTGCCGTTCGGCACTTTCTCTTCTCTTCACGCATGCATTTTTGACATGGATTTTGATTGGCACGTCGATTTGCCATCGCACACCGATGATTGGCTGAGGCGTCTGAGCTCTCAGAAGCGGGAAATGTGATGGATTCAAACCAGGCTAGATGTCCGTACGGCCAGATAGACTGGTGCAAATCAGACGGATTTTGCTGGAGAATGGGCCATTTTTGGGGTTGCCTTGCTTGAGCATCTAAAACATGCACAAAACCGCACGGTGCATATGTCCTCCGAGCATCTAAAACGTGCACAAAACCGCATGACGCTTATGTCCTTCAGCGAAGGGCTGTGATGGTCAGACTGTTGGCGGTAAAACACTGATTACAGAATCAAACGGCAGGTGGCACGAGCGCTGCCTGAGCAGACGATACAGCAAACACGGTGGAAATGGAAAACACAGTTTGTGAAATAGGGGAACAATTTTTTTGAAGAGCTTCACTTTGGGGGAAATGCGTGAGATTACACACAGCTCGCGGGAGTGCTGGAGAACAGGTGTAAATGCGTGAGTCTCTCACCAAATGTGTGCGACTTGGCAAGTCTGTAAAGACTTACAGAATGTAACAAAATTGCCGTACACACTTGTTAGAAAGCTGTGTTTGAGATCCAGTCCGGATCAATTATTAATGAATTTGCACCTGCAAAAAAACACTGTTAAAAATAAAATGTAACTTTAGAATTTTTCTTCCTGACTTTTCTCATCATCATCAACATACCCAAGCAAAAAGTGAGAAAAACATAAAAGTCACGAACCTCATCTATGGTGTCACTATTTATGAGCCTTGATGGCTTTTTTGCATCTTTCCCATTGCCGACTTCATCACCAGCCTCAGGCAACTTGATAATTGATTCATTATGGCATTGATCATAAGTATATCTGCGGGAGATTTCAATAAATATACGTGGTAATGATAGACTTTGGTATTTGCGGTCGTGATTTATTTTAGTGCCAATGGCGCTTTGCCTGCTTGGAATATTAGCATGGTGATGGAAGTCATCAAAGTCATATCAGAACCTCTTTCTTTTCATAACATTCTGCAACGGTTTATAACACAACATCCCGGCCCCTTACTCCTTAATTTTTGGATACACATATGCTTGTTCCTGAGTTTGAAAAGGACCCCTTATGGAAGGAACCAAGGGAAATTTTCCACCCCTTTCTGCGGGCTTTTTTCATCCAATTATACCCCCTAATGAAGGAACCAAGATATTTTCACCCCTTTTTCAGGAGGAACAAAATGAGACTCGGATATGATGCACTACACGAGGTACTTGTTGGGGATAAGGTAAATGCCGGGGTAAATGATAAAGCGCAGCCCGACCCGAAAGACGCATGTACAACGGGAGGGATAACTCGTTGCTCAGATTGAGAATAGGACTTTGGCAGACCCCTTTTTATTATTTTTCTCGGGAAGAGAACCTTTTATCCCCCTTTTTAAGAATTTTTCGGGAGAAAAGTCATTAAGAGTACCCCAATTTTAAGTGTTTTTCAGGAATTTTTTCCCGAACGGTGCTGCCGAAAATGACCCCTTTTCCCGATCCAGATGGTGGAACACTACATGTAACTAGAACTGTGAAATTTGCTTAACAGCAAATTTGATGGTCACCACATTGTGCATTGCAGTTTTGGGAGTCTGGAGGAAGGGGGTGAAGAAGGTGGATGTTTGGGTCCATGGGTGAGACAAATGGGTGTGGCTCTTTGGGGTGACACTGCAGATGGGTCGCAGAGTCAAGTATCAAAGAACGAAATTTTTTAAAGAATACAGAAGTTTATTTTTAAAATAGAAATTGGAAAGAGTGCATGGTGAAGCAGGTCTCATACACGTATGTCATCAATGCCAATAAAGATGAAAATTTCAAATTACAGATAAAAATTTCAAAACATAATATTTCTTGAAGGCAGTAGCTATCCTCGTGAATACTCTCATCTTAGGCTTAGTGAGTTAGTACTGATCTGATGTCTGATTTAAAGATGACGATGCTTTAGGCCCGCTATGCAGCTTCCGACCCGAGCAGAGACAACATGACATGTACAAACTTTCGCAGCTGAAATGAAAAAAAAAAGAAATTAGGGCCTAGGCCTAGGCCTAAGGCCAAGTAAAAAAATACTTATGTTTATCGTCCACCTGGTCCCTCAAAATTGGCAAGGGGGGACACTTTTTATTTTTATTTTTTATTTTGGAAGATGGGTTTCCAGAGGGCAATATCATGAATATTGCCCCTCAGATGACAAGAGTCGCCATCGACCATGGTCACAGTCAGTCTTTGTTGCCTTTTTACTTTCAATTTCTGCCTCACTAACAGCACTAACAAATCAATTGTAGGCCTATATCTCAACAAACATACAGCGGAAGCGCTATTGCGCTTGTGTGGAGTGTTTTTCTGGTGCAAAATTCAAAAATAAAAAATAAAAAAATTTTTGGTGCGGCCCTGATTTTAGGCACGGGCGGGGACGATAAACATGAGTATTTTTTTACTTGGCCTAATGTCAGAGCAGGGGGGCCTGGCTGGGCCTTGCCCGAGGCATGATTGATTGATAGGCTTCATAATGGCCTAGGCCTATAGTATAGTATACCTGCCCCTGCTCACAGCTAGCTGGCCATGCGGCTTGTATGTGCTAGCTAAGCATGCTAAAGCAGGGGCCATGCAGGCTAGGCTGTCAAACATGTCAAACCGAAGTGAACCTGAGCGCTGCGCTGTGCATATAGGCCTACTGTGTGTACAGCGATACACACTACACAGCACCACTCATTTGCATAGCTAGCCTAGGCCTATCGGCCTACGAACCGAGCGTAGGCCTACACATGTCATTTTATCTAGTGAATGCTGCGAACGGATGATTGATGTTTCTCTTTATTAGGTCAAAGTCACTTGAATACTTTGGATAACTGGATAAGAACAGATTTTTTAGACAAGATAATCAACGAACTCACCTCATGAGGATGTAACATGTGCATGCGTGTGGTCCTGCACTACGACGTACCTCCAGTGTCAGGCCCTCTCAAAAATGTTGAATAAAACAAATAACGCAGCATCACTCGAAATTATTTATTTATAAGAATATTGTTATAACAACAATGCAAAGCAGTCACGAAAAGAAAAGATGTGGGTTTATTTTCTTGCCAAAATAATGGACTGTTCAAAGGAAGCCCCGACTCCAAAGCTACCAAGTGGAGTCCTCCACACACAGGCCCCTTCGCATCAGCCAATGAGAAATCAGTATGGGAAGGACATGTGCTTTGTACCTAAAAATAGAATGCGCTAAAAATTGGGAGAAAATCGCTTCAAAATCAACTAAACGGTCGACTTTTTCAACAAAATTTGTGTCGTTGCACTAGATGAAATTACCACCTATGAAACTGAGGTGATGAATTCTTTGTTCATTGAGCCGTTTGGCTGGATTCGTGTCATAATTGCCCAGGAAGAAAAATCCAGAAGAAGAAAGAATCCTGAGTGAATTCAATATGGTCACCACACTGTGAGGTGTGGTGACCATAAT
>NMRB01002834.1:0-40983 GCA_002633025.1 Notospermus geniculatus
GAAAGAGGTGAAAAAACATTTGATGTCTTAAAACAACCTGATTACCCAAGATACATGCATTTTATTCCCAAAACTTCTAATGGTTTAACAAATGCTGGAATTCAAAGATTAAACGATTCAATCAGAACATTTGTTTATTGTGTTTTAACAGCACAAACTGATGTTAAAACTACAATAATTGGAAGTTTTGGAACTGAACTTGACGCACAAAAACAATTTCTTACGTTTTTGAATGATTCTATAAATAAACATGTTGATATTCCAACTTCTATTAAAAGATATCAAGATGCAATAACAAACACACATGTTAGATTAGATTATGTAATTGGTCCAGGTTTATACATCATAAGTTCAGATATGGTTTTTAAATTTGGTAAAATAGATAATTATAACAATAACATCTTGATAGCTTCTAAAAATATGGTTCCTGGAAAGAATGACATAAATAAAGAAAAAAGAAGACTTTCACCTTTAATGGAAGGATCACCAGTTAAAAAAATTAGAACTAAAGTGAATCACGAAGTGTCACCGCAGTCAGAACCGGCAAAGCCACAACCCGAAACCAAAATCGCAGGGCGTGAATCACGAAGTGGCAGCGGCAAAGCCGAAGCTGAACACAGTTCAACTCATGAAAATAGCGGCGAAGCCGAAGCTGAACATAGTTCAATAAAGTTCGCGTTATATGGTGTAACTGGTGGATTAGTTGGTTTAGCTTTACTTTTACGATGAAGTCGTTAGTTTTTACCAATTAAATGGTTGAAAGAGAAGATCCTGAATTTGAATTGTCTGAACAGTTTGGGAGGTTAAGGGCTTCTGATGATCCAAATATACAAGAAACTACTTTTAGTGACGATAATACTCAATATGACATTGGTGCACCCTTAACCGAGGAGGAAGAATTACCTCCTCCACTACCACCATCTAGAGCAAGAGATGTTGAGGAAATCCGTAGAGACTTGGAAGCTTGGGAACGTAAGGAAAGAAAAACAACTCTAAATTTAAAAGATTTCAACAAATTAATTGAAAATTCAAGAGAAAAATGGAACGACACATTGAAAGGTTGTACTAAAATATCTAAAAGAATTGAGGTACGAGGAGGTGAATATTTTTTCTACCCGGAAACAAGATATTTTGATGTTAGAAATTTACCAGAAAAGTTTTAAGAAATGTCCTTCTAGATATTTTTATTGTAACGTTTTAACTTCAATTGTTTTAGGTTTTCACTTCATGTAAAGCGCAGCTGACAATTGAGTTTAAAGTGGCGCTATAGAAATTCTTTTATTATTATTATTATGAAGATTGGACCATTAAAGCGAATCGACAGTCGTTTTGTAAATAGAAGGATGATGTTTGTAAACATTGCCCTCACAGCCAATCAGAATGCAGGAAATGAGTGTTTGTAAACAAAGATTCGTCCCCTTTTGCATTCAAATTTTTTTGGCTGACACGTCGCTTTAATTACAGTATATTACACCAAATTTAGGACGTTGTTGTTTACATGACAACCAAAGAACTTGGTAGCCATGGTTATCCTGGCGTCGGGTTCATGAGTCAAATGTGCTATTTAGAAATTTCAATATTGCCCTGAGAACCCATCACTAAAGGAAATAAATGGAGTACGACTGACTGAACAAGCAAAATACATCAAAACTACACTCAACTACCAAAGTTAAATGAGTTGTTTTAATGTTTTTTACATGTTTAAAAAATCCAATGACATCACAAGAGTTATTTTCCGCTACCTAACATGGCTGCCATGGTGTGTATCATCCTTTAAATTCCCATAACTTGGTAATGGGTGATCCGATTTTCATCCAATTCTCAGTTTCATGCTGCCTGCATAATACTCTACAGTATTAGGCAGAAAACCAGAAGTGGATGAAACCCTTTCAGGTAACCTTTAAATCTCCCACGATATCCTCCGCCTGTTGTTAGAGCCAGTACAGTTAATCTGCTAAAGCCATTTCCAAATGTTTTGTGGAAGGGATTTTGCTGCACATGACTGTGATAGCCAAAAAAAAACTCATCTGCCGATAAAAAAGAAGTGAATGGTGTCATAAATAAATGTGTCAACGGGCGGCCTCTATATCTATGATACTAAATGATTTTTATTTGCAGAAGAAAGACGATCTCCTTTGTACACTCTAGTTGGAAAGTAAAAAGGACAACAAGTCTTCCTAAATGTCTCAAAAACCATTGGTATTTGCACCCAATTTATCATGTCTGTATAGCACCTTGTTGGACATAAAATCATAGGCCCGAACTTATAAGGGATGTCTATATCTTAGACAAGTCTAATTCGCCAAGACAAGTCTAAATCAGTCGTCTAGCTTAAACTGCGATTACAGAAGGATGTCCATCTTAGACATGCCTGAACCTGCCGTCCAAAGATAGATAACGGTGTCTAAATAACAAAGGAATCGCAAAGCATGCCAGTGGGCTTGTTTTGCTGTTGTCTAAGCTTGTGATTCATTTAATTCAATTCAATTTGTGATTCATTCAATTTCAAGTTTTATGGTATTAAAAGGTGTCCTAGTGGCCCTAGATTATCTGTATATGAAAAGAAAACGTGGCTATGAAAAATATTCAAGGAAATATGCAGAAAAATTAGGCGGGCATTTACTTTTAACAAAGGGTGTACTATCCATCCAGTCACAACAGCAAGTGGGCCTATTATGATGAATGGCGCGCAAATGAGGTCATCAAAGGAATGCCCCTTTACAATTCATTATATAATCGTCTCAACAATGGCAGTGTGATCGGCCCATACATGTTTAATCACCATTGGACTTGACAAGCCAGACCGACGTCCTTGCGTTGTTCGAAATTCCGATAAACACCAGTGTTTTGGTAGACTTGTCTAACAGTTCATAAGTTAGACAGGCGAAAAACACATATAAGTTCGGGCCATAGTGTTTTGCCAAAAGTCGATGATAATGAATTAACAGAAAAATAACATTTTATAAAATCACAGTTTTATTTCACAATAGGCCTGGCATTAATTTACATCATTTACAAATCGTAGGCTACTGGGCCGACCGCACAGAAAGTCCGATTGTTCTACCGGCGCCGATCGGCAGTTAGTTCTAACGCATTTTCCCATTAACTAAACCACCGAGAGGCACCGAAAACACTCTCGGACTTTCTGTGCGGTAGGCCCTGGTCAGTAAAAAGTAAAACTGACCCTCACCGCGGAATTAACATTACGATGCTTACTAGACCTAGGACGATTTTCATTGATTAACCTGAAACCCTAATTAGGTCTTTCGTAACTTGGCCTGGACGCAAGGATCCCGGAACCGCCGACAGGCGGCAGTACACGACGAAGGGTTTTGTGGATCGCCTTATATTTTTACAGTGTAGGCGATTTTTGGGTTTGTAGCTAATAGGCGTTCGTTTGGCACCAAGGGGATGAATTTGCTCGTTGTTATGACTGTCCACCAATAGATAATAGGGAAAGATGCAGATAGTGACTCATACGCGGACTGTTGAGGAAGCGATGTTGAATTTAAAGATATTTGGGTGTTTTTAGAGATAATAACACAAGCACAAGTCTTGTTGACGTAACGATCTCCCGCCGCCTGTTGCAAGCGCTGTACTCGTCTGGGTCAAGTATGGCAGAGAACGTATGCATTGTGTCAGGCGGTTGAATAGCACAGATTTGTGCGACGTCATGGGTTTTCGCCGACGGCTTATTATGTAGGCCTACACATGTGTGGGTAGTACAGTGTATAAATGATTGCAGAAAGTCAGGCGACAGCAGCTTAGATTTTGATGACGTAGGCCTAGTCGGAACAATTCTACACGCCCATTGTGTATGTGTGGGAGAGTACAGTGTGTACACCTCATGGAAAAGCTCCACATTCACCTAATAATTTTTATTAGCCAACCTTTCTGACCTTTCCTTTGCTTCGCCCCATGACCATTGAATGGCTGGTATTTATAAAAGCTAGCAAATGCTTTTACTTAGGATTTGCACAGCAAGGCCAATGTAAATGGGCCGAATAAATAAAAACTAGCATTTGCTTTTTCTAGCCATTTTCTTGAGAACTCATTAATAAAAATGAGCATTTCCTGGAAGATCAAGCAAGTTCTCAACTAGACGAAGCAAATGCTTGAACCACCGAGCATGAACTTGAACTCGAACAAAATGATTGAATGTGTATTAATAAAAGCTATCTTTTTCTCACACGAGGAAGCATTTGCTCACACTTTGTGCAAGCTACTCTGGAGGTGCTTGGGCATTTGCTTTGACAGGTTTGCAGCAGCAATGCAGGGATATATTTATGCGAATTCGACAAGGGAAACTGTACAAAAGTCGGCGAGATCGAGATGAGATCTCACCGGCGACTTATCGCAAGTTATTTCGTTTCGAGAAAGAAAACGTGGAATTGCTTGTAGCTATGCCCGATACAGTCGAGGGCAGAGGCGGTTGTATGATTCCAGTAGCTTCTCATCCATAGTCTTTCCAAAGCTGGTAAAGATAGTTGCCTTTACATCCCGTAGTTCTTGGGCCTTTTTCTCCTCAGTACTTGGTAACTAACTTTTGTTCCTGTAAAACTGGATACCTTAATGAGGGACACCACAGTTAGATTCAAGTTTTCAGAATTGGCTTAAGACTCTTCTGAATCTGCACATGATGTTCTTTGGCAAATAAGGAAGTTCAGATAAGATTCCAAGTCTCGACTCCGACTCCAGAGGAATCCTTTTTTGGGAACTCCGTCATCAAATACAACGGAGTTTCCCAAAGCAATGGTGTATACTCATTCAGGAGAAGGAATAGAATGTACCGGTACTGCAAAAGTTAAGGTAAAAGCATTTGCTACCTTTTATGAATACCAACCAAAGACAGGTATAAATGACAATGGGCCGAATAAATAAAAACCTAGCATTTGCTTTCAAGATCAAGCAAGAGAAAAAGCAAAAGGTCACCTAGAAGAAGATCAAGCCAAAGCAAATGCTTGAAAATGTATTAATAAGCTTCTGCTTTAGCTTCAATCTTTTGCTTGTTAGATATAAGCAAGAGCTGTGTGGCACATGTGTTGCTCAACCCTTTTAGCGAGGTTAAGATCTTACGACTCGCACTCCCGCTCCAACTCCGAGGTTATTCGGACTTTTCAAGTCGGAGATAAATTTACCATCCAGGCGGGTTCTATTATATTTGCCAAAGAACATCATGTGCAGATTCAGAAGAGTCTTAAGCCAATTCTGAAAACTTGAATCTAACTGTGGTGTCCCTCATTAAGGTATACATCCAGTTTTACTGGAACAAAAGTTAGTTACCAAGTACTAAGAAGAAAAAGGCCCAAGAACTACGAGATGTAAAGGCAACTAGTATCTTTACCAGCTTTGGAAAGACTATGGATGAGAAGCTACTGAAATCATACAACCGCCTCTGCTCTCGACTGTATCGCGCATAGCTACAAGTCATTCCACGTTTTCTTTCTCGAAACGAAATAACTTGCGATAAGTCGCCGGTGAGATCTCATCTCGATCTCGCCGACTTTTGTACAGTTTCCCTTGTCGAATTGGCATAAATAATCCCTGCATTGCTGCTGCAAACCTGTCAAAGCAAATGCCCAAGCACCTCCAGAGTAGCTTGCGCAAAGTGTGAGCAAATGCTTCCTCGTGTGAGAAAAAGATAGCTTTTATTAATACACATTCAAGCATTTTCTTCGAGTTCAAGTTCATGCTCGGTGGTTCAAGCATTTGCTTCGTCTAGTTGAGAACTTGGTTGATCTTCCAGCAAATGCTCATTTTTATTAATGAGTTCTCAAGAAAATGGCTAGAAAAAGCAAATGCTAGTTTTTATTTATTCGGCCCAATGCCTTGAGGTTTATGGTCTGGAAGAACCAGCTACTATTATCATAAAGGAATCAACCATAAAGGTTCAACTGACAAATTTATCATTTTATAAATGTGAACAATATCCCTTTAAAACCCAACAGATTTGCATTCTGACGTTTCCATGTGAAAGGCAAGACCCTTCTGCACATTCACTGCAAATTTTGTTGAATTCCGACTAGTTGATCTTATGATACAAAAGGTCTGAATTAATGAGAACCCCACGAACGATGTGTGTTCAGGGTCATCGGTGTACATTTGAATAGGCGGACGTACATTTGTACATGGAACACTAATTGCGCTGAAAATAGCTCAGTTATCGTCAGAAATGGAATCCAAAGCATCATGTTGGCAGGTTCATGTACCTCTTCACCACAAAAAAAGTTGAAGCTCGTGCCTATTACGTAAAGCCAAAATTCAGGCAGTGAGAGACATCTGGTGGCAACACAGGAAGTGTATCCCTCAGTAAGCTCATCGTTCGCAGTTAAACCTTTATGGTTGATTCCTTTATGCTATTATGCAATAAGAGTTAGAAGAATTGTCCTTTGTGACTGTATCAGGATACTCAGAGGTATACTGTACACAGTGGTTTGCATAGTTGGGGCATTATGCTCTGGTGGGATTTGAGCCAGAAGGAAAGCTGAAGTTTGACTTTTCTCAATGCTTCCGGCAAAGAGAAAACCTGACTTAATTGAATTGCTGGCTGAAGTCCGACCGTAGCAGACGGCCCTTGATCTGGTTTTGCATAGATGAATGCAACAGCCCACTAAACAGCTGGAGAATTAACCCTTGCAATTCTGAAAATGCCACTGCTTGGCTTTCTGCGGTTACGAAACGTGCCCAGCTAACGGCCAACGACGGACGACCAGACGACGGACGCTCCACCATCGTATGAGCTCACCCCGGTGTCAGAGCTAAAAAATGCCACTGCTTGGCTTTCTGACGAGTGTGTCAGTTGAAAAAGAATGCACGGAAAGGTTTTTCGCAATGAGGTGCATGGAAAACCAAATTCTCACCTAATTCTCACCAGATTTTCCTGCAAAAATTTGCACACCTTCCTTAAACCCAAGGTCCAGTTTTCCCGCCAAAAGATCGTCAATAACCAATATGGCAATTGAAGTGGGGGCTCGAGATACGTTTTAAGTAATACCCCCTTTATTGGAAAAATATATCAAAAACATTTGATATGATATTGGAAAATGCATTCTTTCTGCATTACAGCCAAATAGATTATACAGGAATTCAGTCAGGGGTTTGAGAGAAATGGACTTGAAAATATATTGAAAACCTCTATCAGATTAAAATGTTGGAAGTCAGTGCATTCGCATTTGACGAATGTGCCCATATCAAATCAGAAGCAATGCACTGTACACTTCATTAGCCGAATTCTAGGGGAAAACCTGAAGACAAAGTTTTGTCCTTTCATGGACTGTTTGTTTTTCTGGAAGGGCTGAGTTTGGGGACATCGATTTTGGGGGTGTTCATTAGTGGAAACTTTGGCGACACCGTAGAACGGCGTCATTTTAGGGGAACCTGAATGAAGGCCTGAGTGATCAATTTCAGATGGAATAACATAATAGAAAATGCAACACAATGTAGCATACATGTATAAGCACTCCTAGTAACCCACCACCCCATTTTGCCAACTTGGGGCTAATTTGATAAAGTCTGGCAACATGTGACAGAGCTTTGTGATTTTTAATCATGCCTGTCGACCATTTGTGGTCGTTGCCCGATTGTTCGCTCTGTCCACCGGTTACTCAAGAGCCGCGCGTGATTAAAGTGGTCCTAAACCGCCAAGCAAAAGTTGGCACCCGATCATTTTCACCGCCCACGAAAATGGAACTTCCGATTTCCGCTCCTGGCTTCTGAGCATGCGCAGTACGCTACTTTCACTGAGTTTGTCAATCGTGCAAACCGCGCAGCAGACAGGATGCCGAAGCGAGAAGTGAAAGAAGGGAAAGGGCGGTCTTAAAAGGTAGCAAATGCCGACCAGCAGCTGTGGATTGTCCACAGACATTATCGAAGTGGCTCATAATAAAGAAAGAACTCCGTTTTGAGACGATGAGGAGGTTGTTTGTATATGTATGGCATCACGGCATGGAGAAAACGCGGAATTCCACGGAAATCCGCCAAGAATCCGAAACTGTAATTATGGCTTTTAACAATGGAATAAACTATACATTGGCGTTAACACATGTAGGGTATAATATTAATGAAATAACAAGGCCAAGCAAAGCAGATGGAATGCGGCCACAGCGGCATTGTTTCTTTAGCCCAACCACCTTGCTACCTCGTATCTAGGCTAGTGCCAATATGATAAAGAGATAAGGGGAGGGGACGGGAGGGGATGATCCACGTGACAAGTTTCACACCAGTTAATAGTACTGTATAAACTGCAGACCACCAAATTATGTCTAGCGGAATTCCGTGAAATTCCGCGTTTTCTCCATGCCGATGGCATCATTAACATATTGCCGGACTGCGGATCTCGCCGCCGTGCCGGTGTAACGTCAGCGAATTCTGGGGCTCCTTCCGAGAAAAGACCAACTTGCCTGGCATACCAGCTGCCATCGTCATCAATGGTGTCACTCGTGTCGGATTGAACACTCTTCATGCTCTTAGGCGTGAATGTATCCTCTAAAACTCCCCTGAATCGAGGAGAAATCTCGACTCGGCGAGCTGGTGGCATCCATGTTCTTTTGACAATCAGCTGTCACTCATTCAGAACTTCCCCAATCAGTGATCGCGTAGTAAATTCCATAGTAATCACGTGACGTGATGATTGACAGGCGCTCATTCATACTGGCGTAGCGCGGGAAAATGAAAACGAGGCTGTCTCGCTCGCCCCGGCGGTTTAGGATCACTTTAAGGAAAATCCAACTATCAATTTCCTAACTTCCACATTCCATTGGGTCGAAGTTTGATGTTGCAATCACACAAGTTAATGCTCAATACACATGGTATACATGAACAGCCTATGTTCAGACACACATCTTATTATTAAAAAACACAACAAAGACCCAATTAACCTTGCCATTCAAACCCCCATGACCAGATTTAATTCCTTGTATACATTTAAATATAGATCAGCCAGCACTGGCACACTTCCTAATTGATATTATGTAATGTCACCAGATCTGCTGTGATTGACAAGGATTGACCTTTTCTAAGCTCCTCCTCCAAGTAATGTCAGATGGTGGACTTTTCCATAAGGTGTGTATACAGGGTGGTCAATAACAACGGTCACAGAACAAACAGTTTTCGACGTGGCAACACAATAGGCATACATTTGACATCTCCAAACCTGCTGCTCAGTAGACCTATTTAACTTCCAATTTCACAAGCTCCCTCATTTCGTGAGAGGGTGCATTGGCTTCATGACAATGCACCCTCTCACCGATCAATTAATAGGCCTACCGGTAGGGCCTACGCCTGCCTAGTAGTTCGTCTGCATCAATGCAGTCATTGTGCCGTAAGCGGGCACCTGGCATTCAACATGTGTTTCTACAAAGAATCTTCTTATTTTTGCAAATCACCTTTCTTCTACAGCTAAGATACAGAATAGCACAAAATTGACACACAAAATGATAATAAGCAAAAAGTCAATCTCCAGAATTCACAAATTTTCGACCCCAACCGGGGTCTTTTTCAAGTGGAACTTTACAATCTGAAACTCTAGAAAAGAATTTTTCTTCTACAGCTACATATTCAAGGCCATCCCCACTTTTACCACAAAGTAAACTGCGACCTGGTTCCGATAAACCCTGGATCGTGTACATTCAATAATTCGTGTGTTTGGCGTGTTGGTCGTGGCGGCCGGATAAGTATACAGTATTTACGAATACTTGCTGTCCATTTACTTTCCTACAGGTGCGTTAAGAATTAAAATGATGTATTCATATCATGTTTATAATGATTTTTTTTTTCTATTTTAGGGCCAAGGACTCGATATTGCAGTCGATATAGAGGGGATTACAACATCGCCACGAAAATTCTCCAAGAAAGACGTGAATTCCTTGCTGAAACATATTCTGCTGTTGTATGTAAGAACGCCGGATGGACATGGGAGTTTGCCACTTGCTAGAGCTGTGTTTGCAGGAAAGTTGAGTGTGGTCAGGGAACTGATTGAATATGGAGCCGATGTGAACGCAGACGTAAACCATGTCATGAGTCCACGTCGCGACGGATCAGTGCTCATCGAACCACAGGCTGGTTTTGACAAGCTAAAGCGCTCAATCCCCTCTCCATTGTTTTTAGCCGTTGTACTCAATCATAACGATATTGTTGCATGTTTGCTTCAAGCCGGTGCTGATAAGGATATTCAAAATATTGCAGGAGTCAGTGGACTCATACTATCATGTATTCAAGGTCATCTTGAGATTGTAAAGTGCTTGGTTGAAGCTGGTGCCGACAAGGACATTCAAGACAATGACGGACGTACAGCACTCTGGGCCTCATCTAATCAAGGTCATCTTGATATTGTTAGATGCTTGGTTGAAGCTGGTGCCGACAAGGACATTCAAGACAATGACGGACGTACAGCACTCTGGGCCTCATCTCATCTAGGTCATCTTAATATTGTTAGATGCTTGGTCGGAGCTGGTGCTGACAAGGATATTCAAAACAATGACGGACATACAGCACTCATGACGTCATCTCATCGAGGTCATCTTGATATTGTTAGATGGTTGGTTGAAGCTGGTGCCGACAAGGACATTCAAGACAATGAAGGACGTACAGCACTCTGGAGCTCATGTAATCAAGGTCATCTTGATATTGTTAGATGCTTGGTTGAAGCTGGTGCCGACAAGGACATTCAAGACAATGAAGGACGTACAGCACTCTGGAGCTCATGTAATCAAGGTCACCTTGATACTGTTAGATGCTTGGTTGAAGCTGGTGCTAACAAGGATATTCAAGACATCGAAGGACATACAGCACTCTGGGCCTCATCTAATCAAGGTCATCTTGATATTGTTAGGTACCTGATTAAAGCTGGTACTGACAAGGATATTCAAAACAATGTCGGACGTACAGCACTCAGGACATCATCTTATCAAGGTCATGTTGAAATTGTTAGATGCTTGGTTGAAGCTGGTGCCGACAAGGACATTCAAGACAATGAAGGACGTACAGCACTCTGGATCTCATCGTATGCATGTCATATTGAGATTGTGAAGTGCTTGATTGAAGCTGGTGCCGACAAGGATATTCAAGACAATCAAGGACGTACAGCACTCAGGACCTCATCTAATCGTGGTCATCTTGATATCGTTAGGTGCTTGATTGAAGCTGGGGCTGACAAGGATATTCAAGACAACGACGGCCTTACAGCACTCTGGATCTCATCCTATGTAGGTCATATTGAAGTTGTGAAGTGCTTGGTTGAAAGTGGTGCCGACAAGGATATTCAAGACAATGAAGGACGTACAGCACTGTGGGCCTCATCTCATCAAGGTCATCTTGATATTGTTAGATACCTGATTGAAGCTGGTGCTGACAAGGAAATTCAAGACAATAAAGGACGTACAGCACTCCGGACCTCATCTAATCAAGGTCATTTTGATATTGTTAGATGCTTGGTTGAAGCTGGTGCTGACAAGGATATTCAAGAAAACGACGGACGTTCAGTACTCCGGGCCTCATCTAATCAAGGTGATTTTGATATTGTTAGATGCTTGGTTGAAGCTGGTGCTGACAAGGATATTCAAGAAAACGACGGACGTACAGCACTCTGGGCCTCATCTAATCAAGGTCATCTTGATATTGTTAGATACCTGATTGAAGCTGGTGCTGACAAGGAAATTCAAAACAATGACGGACATACAGCACTCTGGATCTCATCCTATGTAGGCCATGTTGAAGTTGTCAAGTGCTTGGTTGAAACTGGTGCCGACAAGGATATTCAAGACAATGAAGGACGTACAGCACTCTGGGCCTCATCTCATCAAGGTCATCTTGATGTTGTCAGGTTCTTGATCGAAGCTGGTGCCGACAAGGATATTCAAGACAATGAAGGACATACAGCACTCTGGGCCTCATCTGATCAAGGTCATCTTGATATTGTTAGGTGCTTGATTGAAGCTGGTGCTGACAAGGATATTCAAGACAACGACGGACGTACTGCACTCCGGGCTTCATCTAATGAAGATCGTCTTGACATTGTCAAGTATTTTGATGAAACAGTTGGTAGTTCGCCTTTGTCGTCATTATTTTTTCCTGTTGAAAACGGACATAATGGACTAGTTGAGAACTTAATTAGTGGAACAAATTTTGACGAGGAGATTGAAACAGTCGTTTATTCTCGGCACTGGACACGTGCTCAGACAGAGAAGATGTTTAGACATCCTCTGCGATGGACACCTACATGTACACAGTCTCTTTTTCAACCCAACATGATTCGCAAGAAAGAGACTGGAGATATGCAGAATCCACCAATCGGGACTAATGAGGATGAAGACACGGTACACATAATAACGGAGAACGAGGACGAGAGGCAGATGCCAGAAACATCTACAGATGAATACCTGCATAAATATCGGCACAAAAATACTGCAGAAGAAGACAGTAACCACGAGGAAGACGCCTCCAAAACAAAGGTGAGCCAGGAAAGAAATAAGAAGGAAGAAAAAAGATTTGATAAAAACATGTCATGGATGATGTGTATGATGTTTATGAGAAAGAAGAAACCGAAGAAAAGTGAGCGTTCGACTCCTGCTGCCCCTAATCGTTCAGAGGAAAAGAAACGTTCTGGACGAGCAGTGTGATCAAGGCATACATGATAGCACGAGGAGGTGGAAACTACATGCTGCTTAAAAAAGGTAATCCATCACTAAAAAGTTGATTTTGCAAGGCATACGTGTTTTCCAGCTAAAGGCATGGCATTATCTTAATGCATTATCTGCATGAACAAAAAACGCCGCAGCGCCGCAGTATGTGGTCTACAGAAGTGCACACACCCATAACGTGATAGACAACCAGCCTGTTTTGCGGCGCCACTGTATTCAAATCTCAGGCTTTCAATCGAGACACACCGAGAGACAGTGGCCAAGTGGTAGGGTCTGAGACGATAGTATTAGTTCCTCACGAAACCCGAGTGCGCGGTCGGTCAGGGTTCTTTAGTTTCTGCGCTCTGTTGACATATGATGGTACATTGGAAAAAACTTCGGCATCAACAAATAATATACCGCTCGTCTGGCTTTCAGGTAACTCTATTTCGTATCATCAGAAACATGTTGATATAAATCGTATTTTATTTATTTTGCCATAATCAAGTTAATATCTGAATATATCGGGTTGTTCAAAAAACGTCCCACTTTTCAAACTTCAATATCTCCTGAAATGTTCAACCGAATACTATAAAACTGCACAAAAATAAAGGTGATGACAGCATAAAGAGATGATATGTATTTCATCCCAATATCCTCCTTGAGTTCGGAATAATTGTCAGTACAAAAATACTAGTCCTGTAGCGTAGTATCATACTGTAGTACCTCCTGATGTATCACTCTGAATACCACTGAATTGCACCACAATTGAGGTTATTCTGAGATCAATCCATGGCATAAATTTCATTTCAGAGTGTGGAACGATGCCCTTTTGCAAAAGCACAATTCCAAAAGTGAAATAACGAGCACGAGATGTCTAACGCCGCTCACAAAACATACCTGAAACAATGATCAATCGTCCATTTTCATCTCGGTTTCCGAAACCTATGTCGAAGGATTACACAATTTATGTGTACATGTATATAAAATCGAGTTTATGTGTATATAAAATCGAATTTATCCGGATATAAAATCAAATTCATGTGTATGTAAAATCGAATTTATGTGTATATGAAATGCATTACTTTTTTCGAGTCCTTTACTCCGGCTGGCAGAAATAGCCAGCACTTCAACAATGAATGTTTATTGACCAACAAATAGGATTAATGAAGAGGTAAAGTAAGCACATATGGAGCAAGGCTGTGTTGTGGGGATTATAATGTCCGAATGGCTAGGCCAACTAAGCACAATTGAGAAAGTTAGGCCTACAACTGGTAGTGAGACATGAATCCGAGATCACGATTTAGTCCATTAAGTACACAGTTGAATTTTGCTACAATAATTTTTCTTAATCCTCTTCTCGTACCCCAACAAGCCAGCATTCATCAACTTTCACACCGTTTCTCTACTATGTTTGACTTAGCATTATCCTTGGATGTTTTCCCTGTTTACACAGTTCTCTGCCCTTTGTGTAGCAGATCCTGTTTATATTGCATTTTTGTCCCCCGGAGCCCTCGGAGGGGGACTTCAAAATACCGGCCGTCCGTCCGCCTATGCCGCTCGGCGCTCGCCGCTACTAGTCCCTTCCGCTCTATAACTTAAGAACGACTGAAGATTTTGGATTCGTATTTGGTGGAGGGATGTATCACGGGCCAAAGGTGTGTCGCGTGAAAGAATCGGCCAAATCCGATTCTCCACTTTGCCACCAGGGGGCCGAAAGCCAAACCACAAAAACTGCGATTACGCCTTTAATACTGAATGGAATTTCACGAAATTTTTATGGTAGGCTCATCTAGCAAGGATACATAACATATCGTACGGGTTTTCAATTTAATTCATTTTTCAGCCCTGTAGGGGGCGCTTTGTAAAAATCACAAAACTTCCCTTCTGCTCTGTAACTTCTGAACGACTGAAAATTTTGGGTTGATATTTGGTGGGGGGATGTACCATGGGCCAACGGTGTGTCGCGTGAAAGAATCGGCCAAATCCGATTCTCCACTTTGCCACCAGGGGGCCAAAAGCCAAAACACAAAAACTGCGATTACGCCTTTAATACTGAACGGAATTTCACAAAATTTTTATGGTAGGCTCAGCTAGCAAGGGTACATAATATGTCATAGGATTTTAAAGTTTAATTGATTTTTCAGCCCTGTAGGGGGCACTTTGTAAAATCCACAAAAGTTCCCTTCCGCTCTGTAACTTCGGAACGACTGAACATTTTGGGTTCATATTTGATGGAGGGATGTATCATGGGCCAACGGTGTGTCGCGTCAAAGAGTCGATCAAATCTGATTCTCCACTTTGCCACCAGGGGGCCAAAATCCGAATCACATAAACTGTGATTGTGCCTTTAATACTGAACGGAATCTTCAAAATACATGACTGTCGGACTTGCACCCAGGGCGACGGGGGACGTTCAATGCTGTGCTTGTTGTCATTGTTTTCTGCCTTATATACCATGTAACCAATGTTTTCCATCAGACCTGATGTAGTCTCGGGCACCCAGCCGTTCATATGTAGATACGAACGTCTGGGCCAGACCGACGTTTCCACTGTAATACAGTCCATTGTGGGTAATGCTGTAGCAGATCACGTGACATAAGATGGTTGCTTCCATTAATGGATTGTATTTCACCTTGAAACCTTCCAAAATGTCTGAATCTGCCAACGAATCGATTGCTGAAGTGATCTGAAATAGCGTACTAAACAGCATCAATTTACTGGAGTTGAATTTCAGGCTGAAAACTGTGTATCCGCTTGGAAGACGTAGTCCCAACTGACATTTTATGGTCGTCGCCATGATGAAATCACATGATCACTTCTCTTGCCCAATCAGCAGCCGGATTGTGATTTTCAAATGGGGGGAATCGGCGGATGGAAATGAATAACTAGCTCTGTCCCTGATTAGCCAATCAGCGACGGGTGTTGAAATAAAATCACCGTCACAACGAAAACGGCGCTCTGTCCCAGACCCTCGTATATGCTATGCATTATACAGGGTCTGGGCGCCCGAGACTAGACCTGATGAAGACCTAGTAAGGGTCGAAAGCGAGTCTCAATAATACTAAGTTGATCATGAAAAAGGTGTTTTCGAATTTCTTCATTTTTATTTACCGGTAATTATAATAGATTCATCGTAGAAACAGGTCGCTTTACTGGCACGGCCCCAAAACTTCATGTCTGCAAACTTTGTAGGCAAAACTTGTGTGAGAATGAACAATACTTTCTATGTACCTGTACCTGTTAAGGGCGGTTTACAAGGTTGCACCAAGTTGCAAGTTGCAGGTACTTGTTGCAAACTACCTGGGACGGTTTACACATAGAAAAATCGATGCAACATCCAGCGTGATCGAGTTGCAACAAGTTGCATGCCCGTTTACACATGCAACTTTTATGAAACTTTTTGGTCTCATCAGGTTTATGCAACAAGTTGCATGAAGTTGCATATGGAACGTTGCATGTGTAAACGGGCCTTTTATGCAACACTGAGGCAGAAATTTGTTTACTCTATTGGTTCACAAGCTGATCCTTATTTTCAGCACTGTCTGGCTTGTCTGTGTATGTCTGGCAATATTTTCAGCTATATCTCAGTTGTTGAAGGAGCAATATGTTTGAAATTTGCCATGTAGTTTATTCTAGTATAGTTGTTTTATTTCTGTGAGAACTTTCGAGCAGAAATGCTGTGAATTTTTTGAGGTGTTTGTAGGTGTATTTTAGAGGGTATATCGGTTTCTGAATGGTAAATTTTGTAGAAGACGGTAGACTATGATGGCGATTGTATATTTGATTTTATAATACTTAACTAGTGTGCCTATTTGTTATGAGTTGGTGAAATGGTTGAAGTTGATGTTGACGTGGAATTATACAGGCAGATTTCGAGGTTATCCTGCAGCGGGGTCTCAATAAGGCGCGTAGAGCTATTACTTAATTCCCTGTGAGTAAGTGAAGCGGTCTATTGTTGTACTTACGCAGTGTGCAGGTAGTAGATCTATATATTGCGTAATGTTATTACACTAATTAATCGCTGGTTGTTGTGTATACGCCATCATGTGTGTTTAGGCCTATATTCCAATACACGGCTGCTGAAGCCTGGGGGAATGCGGCAGACGCAGAGTGCCACTCTAGGTCACCTTGTGAATCCTGTTTGCCAGGCTTGTTTTGCTTTTACACCCAGAATTTGAGGCACTGACTGTGGAGGATAGTTTATATTTTGCTTCAATAAGAGGCAGGGTGAAATTGCCAAGTTTATTTGTGAAGCATGGAAAATGCGAAACAATTTACTGTTCCCAAAAGGATAATTAATTTCATCATATTTGCTTTGATGTTCCGTCATATGTACAGATTAGATATTGTGTAATGGTTGATATGCGTGGAGGCTGGCGATTGCTTTTATTACAAGTTTGTGGTATATTTGGACCTCGCTGTGTGTACCTTCAGGAGGGGCACCCGCTGGCTTTCAAGTGTACCAGGCATTATGTTGCTCTTTTGAATGCCATATACTGTTTGTCAGATGAATATGTTTGGAGTGACAAATAAAGTATACTAGCATGACCCGCGCTCCGCGCGCCAGTTGAAAAAGGGCAATTTCCAGCGGAGCTTGCTATTCCTGATCAATGGGGATAGGGTGGAGCAGGGGGCCAGAGGAGGCATGTTGGGAAGGGCCTGCATAGCGGGGAATTATACCAGCAATCAGTGACAAATGGAGGGGAGGCGGCAGCAGCAGCAATCAGTGATAATGGACGGGCTGGGACATGTGGGAGGCGGCAGCAAGGGAGGTTGACAATTGTATGATTGTATAGCGGTGATGATTTGTTTCCTCTCATGTTCCTGCCTGNATTTGTTTAGATCCCCCACGGGCCATTAGGCCTATGCCCATTGTTCACCTCACTGCACAGGGGTAGTCACCCCATGATCCACATGTTTAGATCCCCCATGGGCCATATGCCCATTCTTGACCTCACCTAATTACTGCCTATCAGTAAGCTTTTTGTACATCCATCAGAGCATTTTATTATATCACTTCAGTAAGTGTTGACATTGTTCATGTGTTATCAGGTGCAATAAGGCCGGTCTTTGTGCCTGGAGCAATTCCCGGCCGGTGCGAAACTGAAACAACGACCACAACAATGGCCATGATGATTGCTGAACTCTTATGGATAAGGGGTGATAAATAATCTCTTGGCCTATGCTACTTTGGCAGTGCGAACGGTGGCAAACTATACTTTATAACAAAGTACATGCAAAAGTCTTCCAGTTCCCGAAATATCATGACATTCGAGCGTGTATTAACGGAGGAGAAGCACTCACAAAAACCGCAACTGCGTATTAATATATAAGATTAAAGTTATATTAAAGTTAACAAATAAATGGTTAACGCAATTTTACGTAATTTAAATACTTCTAAGGGTTGTGGGAATGATGGTATCACCAATAAAATGTTGGTTTTAGTTGCTAACTCTTTAGACGACCCCTTATGTTCCTTGTTTCAAGTCATCGTCAGGAGTGGTAGATTTCGTGATACTAGTAGTTGGAAACTTGGTACTATTGTACCTATCTTCAAGAATAAAGGCTCCAGAAAGGATGTCGCCAATTATCGACCCGTGACTCTTTTAAATGCTCTCTCTAAGGTCTTGGAGCGCGTCATTTACCAAAATTATTGTAGATCATGTTACTCTTAACAATTTATTTTATGAGTATCAATCAGGTTTTATTAGAGGTCATGATACTCAAAAACAGTTAATCCATATTATTCATCAAGATCCTCTTGGACAGATCCCAGAACAATGAAACTCGTGGAGTTTTTCTTGATATTGAAGGAGCGTTCCAAACTCGTCCCCAGTGGGTTTACGTTCCTACAACACCACTGGAAAGGGCTGACGACTTCAGGAATACTGCGCATGCGCGATATACTAATTTCGAGGCAAATCACACCGAAGCTGGCACCCGCGGTTTGATGTTCCCAACTAAACTATTCGTTCGAAATTGCTCTAATACTCAAACAACTTCGTGTTTTGGGTGTATTATATGTTTCTTTAGGCATATATGATCTTTTTCAGTCATCGAAGAACGAAATATTGTGGGAAACAAACATTTTGGCACGCTGCCAGCGGTTGTCCAGAAATTTTGGACAAGTCGCCAGCCCTTTCCAGAGATATCCTCGGATGAGGTAGATCTGGGTACGAGATTGGGAGCGTTCGACGCTATTCCCCATTATCTTCTCCTTCATAAATTAAGGGCTTATGGTCTTGGTGTCAATGTAATTAACTCCTTGAAATCTTATTTAAGACGCAGACTTCGGGTTAAAGTGAATGACTCCTTTTCGTACTGGTCTGCAGTGGGCAAGGTTCAATCTTGGGACCCTTATTATTTCTATTTTATATCAACAATTTAAGTGATGAGGTTCAACATTGTAAAATGTATTTATATGCCGATGATTGTTGATTGTTTTTACCCACTCCGGTTGGGAGTAACGTTAACTATTACCACGACTTGCTTTCGTCTGATCTTGATAGAATCTGCGGTTGGGCTAGAAAATGGAAGCTTAACTTCAAAGCTGGCAAAAGTAATGAAGTTATCTTCCATTCTCCTTACAAAACTTTACGATATCATCCTGTTCTAGTTCTCAACGGTGAATCGATACCTCGCGTGAAATCTCATAAACATCTTGGTGTTATCCTTGACGAGACATTGAACTTCCAAGACCATATTGATTCTAGTCTTGAAATGTAATAACAAGCTCAACTCCTTAAGATCACTTCCGTCTGTCTTAAAGTCGAAACATCTAGAAAAAATATATTTTACATTCATTTTACCATTTTATCTTGAATATGGCTCAATGTTATTTGACTCTGCGAACCAGTTCCAGCTTGCTAGGCTGGATCAGATTCACTATCGGGCCTCGCTGCTTGTCAGTGGTTGTTTACATGGCAGCAATACAAAGAAGGTTTTGAGTTCCCTTGGTTGGATGACATTATCAGATCGCCGTAAGGAAAAGAAATTAACTCTCATCTATAATACTGTAAACAATTTTATACCTTATTTCATGCAGGAATTATTCATACCTTTTATAAATCCGGTCCTTGATAATCGTCTTCGGACTGGTTCTATTTTCCGAATTCCACGACATCTTAGTCGTGCCATGTTACTTTCTACTATTCCCAGCTCTATTTAACTTTGGAATGATCTCCCCGTGACAATTGGAACATTGCTTTCTAGAAATTCTTTCAAATACAATTTACGCTTGCATGTTCGTGGTAAAAGGAAGACCACTTCCACTACTAGGTTAAGCATGTCTCGTCGCGAGGAGATCATTCTTAATAAAACAAGGTGTGATCTCATATTCAAGAGTCATCTTTTTTCGCACAATTTTACGAATGTCTTTGATCCTACTTGTATTTGCGGATCCCGGGCACAGACAACAAAACACGTATTTTCCCATTGTCCTCGATTTAATATTTTACGCGATACATACTTCAGGGAAATAACTGAGTTACCTACTTTCGACGTAAGGCTGTATAATAGTTTAAACACTGATGACAAACTTCGTACTCTTCTTCATGGCCATTGTGATTTACCACATTTAGTTAACACGTCGATTGTAAAGAAAACTGCTGCCTTCTTATCTGATGTTGTATCTTTCCTTCATATATGAAGGAAAGATTAGATATATGTAATTGTGGTCTGTTCTATAGTCAGGTCATGGTTCTATTACAGTGGCGGATCCAAGGGGGGGCGTGCCCGGCGCAGGCCCCCCCCCCCCGTTCAGCCGCCGAGCAGCAAAAATTTTCGAAGCCCTAATTTTCAGTAAAAAGAAAGTTCAATTTGGCCTGCCCAGGTGCCAGGAAATCGCGTTTCCGGCACTTTCACCCCCAAAATTTCGTAGCTTCGCGCCTTCGGCGCTCAGGGAATGGGGTTTGCCCATTCCACGCCCCCCTGTTCGGCAAGTCCTGGATCCGCCACTGTATTACTTATTCTACACCCCATTGCTATTATGACCCTCCCTTCTATTATAATTGTTGTCGCCGTTCTTGAAGTCTTGGATTTGGGATGCCGCCGTCTTTTGTTCTTTTGTTCACCTGTACTCACTTTTTCTTTTTCAACTCTTAATTATTGCCATAAATACTATTGTGTCTATTCTGTACAGGGCCAACAATGCAGATGCTTCGGCCCTGTACCTATACTCTGTATTTTTATATGAACAATAAATTACAATTACAAATAAGTCCAGGAGGGCTCGTCCTCTCAAAACAGGCTCATTCAGACGCATCTCGTATGTTGCACCTCTTCTGCCCCTGTGAGATTCCGTGCCTTTTCGGCGGGGAACCACCGACAGATTTTCTGTCGTCAAATCGGCCAATCAGAAGCTACATGTAGCTTATAACGGGGTACTGGCATAAAACCATCCCCGAATACCTATAATTTTAACGGGCCGATGTAACGCTCTTTCCTATTGGCTGCTATTTTGGGAGACTGGGAGAATCCACGGAATACATGGATCTTACTTTAAATCGGGACCTCCCGGCAATGGGATAAGAATTGCTGAATGAAATTATATTAATGTCGCGTAATGATCATAAAAATGCACGAAATGAATAATATCGAACAAGACATATGATTAGTGGTGTGTTTTTATGCATTTCAATGCAGCATAACAAGTGTATTCCCCTTTGATACAATACAATAGCAAGAGGTGGAAGTAACTGGAACAGCCGTCCTCCCCATTCAGAAGGGCCGATCAGCTCAGGGCGTAAGGGAAGCGATGGCCGCAAGAAATGACCTGAGTCTCAGGATGAGGAGGGCTGGGTGTTTGTGTTGTTTTTCTCTTTCTTTATTTTTGATTTAAGTTCATTTCTGTAAACACCTATCACTATAATGAAATAAATATAAATACAATAGATAGTTGTTTTGATAAATCAGAATTTGAAGTTCGACGCGTTCGTTGACCACCCGATATATTCCACTTTGCTGGTAATAAGGCCCCCCCCCCCGAATGCCTTCATTTGGGACTGCTGCGCTGCACTGCACTGCACTGCATGTCGTCCACCAAATTAGGAAAAGCAGACAATCGTACTGAGAGTATGTGTTGCACAGGCAATGCCATTGTCGACCGTTGCCACTAGTTCCAAACAGTTGTTCTACTTGTTGGCAACGCTTGCTTCCAGTAAGTTGTTTTCAGTCGCTTCCGCTGTTCGCGTGCTGGCAATGAATTTCGCCGCTTCTGGAGCATACCTGGTCACGTGAAGGAATCACACGATCCACAAAATGGCGACGCCCTCTATTCAGAAAGTACGAGAATGAACCACGGAAAGTCCAGTTTCTTGGTTTGATAAAATTACACTTTGAAACTTGTTTTGTTTGTTTCAAAACACGCAAACCTAACTTATCAAGGGCGCAGCCATTTTAAAGGTTTATCGTATGACTCCCTGAGTGGTCCGACCGGCAGACAATTTCCGTGTGGCATTCCGTACCATTGCCTGTCAGATATGCGGGTGCTCCAGATTGAAGACCTGGGTTGTGCCAATCGTTTCCGCAATGACCTGTTGTAAAAATAGCAACTGTTCGATTCAATTACTTTTATTAGCTTTTCAACAGAAACAACGTATACCTGATATATATGCTTGAAAATAATAATATGCTTGAAAAGAACCATAGAAACAAACTAACCGAACTGACGTTTCACTTAAGCCGGTGACAGACAGGGGCGTACGCGACGCGTCCTGCAGGCGTTCCGCCAATCAGACTCATCGGTAGGTGTTTTGGCCCGTGTTACCGCCTCCCTGATTGGTTGAACGCTTACGGACGCGTTGCTTACGCGCCAGTCTGTCACCGCCTTTACTCTAAATTCCCACTTACCTGTCCCATTCCTGAACTCGGAAAAAATGACTAAAGCCGGTGACAGACTGGCGCGTCCTGCAAGCGTTCCACCAATCAGATTCTTCGGTAGATATTTCGGTCCGTGTGACCGCCTCCCTGATTGGCTGAACGCTTCCCCAACGGTTGCTCACCCACCAGTCTGTCACCGCCTTAAAGCTGAACTAGATCGTTAAAAGCAGCGCACGGGATGTTTTAAAAAATGAGCCGCGCCATCGCACGGCTTTAATGTCAAACAAGTGCCCATCCGCCATGTTCCAAACGCCCGTCCGCCATGTTTTGAATGTCTCTCCAAACCCAATAGACTTCCAATGTCCGTGGTGGCGCCAGTGTATTCCAAATCCAATCGGCGAAGGAGTCGCATCATGGCCTCGTACATGTATGCAAGTACACGAACATTGTACACGGCAGCACATGAGGCATCAATGTAGGCATCACAATCACTGCAAACAAAACAAAATAAACATTAGTTACAAGGATAAAACGAGAAATAGGCTATACGCAGGCATTACGAAAATAAAAATTGAACTTTCACTACATTCGGACTGCTGGAGTGGGCCGGAAATTTCCACACGCCAACATTGTTAGAATGCACTGACAAAGAAGGGCGAGGCCAAGGCCAGTTGAAAAAGGTCTAGCAGGTCAACCAAACGGTTCGATATAACTACTAGTAATCAGATTGACTAATGAAAAGTAATGAAAGTAAACCTACCTTTCAGGATGTGAAAGTGTCCGTTTATCCGTTCTAATGCAGGAAAAACACGAAAAAATATACACACGGGTGTCCTTCTCTGACTAAGGAAATCGCCATTTTGTATTCTAGCCCTATGAAATCCGACCTCGACTCAATCATCCACGCATAATGCCCGTTGTACACAATACAATTTTTTAGTAATAAAATTTCTGTACTAAAAAATTGGATCGTGTACAACGGGAAATTGGATGGAATTTTTTATTACAAAAAATATTACCATAATAGGACCTGTCCTATTTTTTTAGTACTAAATGAAATATTTGGACTGAAATCGAACGTGTACATCGGGGCAATATTTTTTAGTACAATTAACCCTTTGTGGGTCAAACAATGTTTATGCATCGTTCGCGGATATTGGTATTTTTCATCATTTTGCGGGTATGCCGGCGGGTTGTGGATTGCTTTTGAATTGTACTGTGTAGCTGTTGCCCGAAATAAGCACCGCAATGAAGTAATCCTTGTACCGGTAGCCTGTCATGACGTAAAATTCAGCTATGTGGAAATTCAGAAACGTTGTGCAAGCTCACAGGGCCTATACTGTTTGGTGTATACACTACCGTCGACATGGGTTGGACACAGCAAGCTGTGGATGTCCTCATCGAAGAATATCGGAAGCGACCGATACTCTATGATGTAAAGGATCCATTATACCACAACAGAATAAAGAAAGAGATTGCCTATCCCCCTACTATATAAAGTAGAGCTGTGAGCTTTCAAGTTACTACTTCTGCCATCTATACATTCTTTGCTTAACTATTCATGATCATATGACACAGATTATAGGTTCACCTGAGTTCTACTGCTTATCTCTGCTTACCAGTGGTAGGTCACTGGCTCTGAGACTGTCTGAAATGGTACTTGCTGTATCTGCCTGACACAAAAAAATTGCACCCAATTTGCACCCTTGGGGCTATACTTTCGCCCCAGTTTGGGGGTTTAATGATGAAGCCACAGAAGAAGAATGATGTACAACAACAAACATGCCATCGGTAAGCCATATGCATGAATGATGCAAGGAAGTAAAAAACCACCTTAAACAGGCCTACGGAGGGTACACTACCACTTGCTATACAATGAGGCTGCCGCCTATAGCCTATCCCCCTACTTTATAAAGGACAGCTCTCACGCTGGTGATTCAAACACAAAATTATTTTATTCGTACGCGAAGTCATTGACGCATAACTAATGGTGCTTGTCGTATTCGCAGTTCATCTGGTAAATGGAAGGGGTGACGGGTGATTACATAATAAGCTGTCACCCCTTCTATTTGCCTGAGGCTTCCTTTACATTGAAGTATACGGTATACGAAAACGCCGGTGAACAATGGCTTCACGGTGGTGAATCCTCGGAATGCCTTTGTTAACCGGTGTTTTCGTATACCGTATACTTCTATGTACAGGAAGCCTTAACAACTGCAAAAATAGTCAACACGATTAGTTATGCATGGGTAAAAATCACGTACGAAAAAAAAGATTCTTACGTTTGAATCACCAGCGTGGCTCTAAGCTTTTAAGTTACTACTTCGGTCATCTATCCAGACAATTAAAAACTCGGCTTATGCATGGCGTGCATGGGCCATCATAGGCAGATAGGGCCTACTCACACAGGCCTAAAATAGGGAGGTTTAGAAATCAAACAAAATCAAAACCACCATAAACCGAATCTAGGCTAATAAAAATGGTCAAACAAATACCCGCAGGCTGTGACACTGCATCCCTTATATGCCTCGCACAGCGAGGCTTCAGGGCTCGTCAACAAATAAAGGAGGCGACATCAGTGTACAAACCGGACTGCACGGTAGATGACCTAAAGAGAAAGATAAATGGGCTGAGGAGTCATCTCTCTAAAGAGCTGGAGAAACTGAGAAAAAGCCGAAAAAGCGGGGCGGATGGAGGTGACCCACAGAAACCAATGGTGTGGTGGTTTCAAAAACTTCTTTTTCTGAGAGATCACATTGAGCTGAGAAGTAGTACTTCCTCCATGGTCAAAGAAACCGAAGAGGACAGAGACACATCAGACAATGTAAGTACTAAATGATTGTTTATTATTGTCGACCATCATTATATCCAAAATTAATAATGCACAAACAACAACACACAAAATGATATAATACGAGAAGTCGTCTCTCCGAAATTTCGCAAATTTTCGATCCCAACCGGGGTCTTCCTCAGGCACTTAGTGGTTCATCCTTCGAGAAACTGATTGTCCCATCTGACATTGCTGTATTAAGGTCGCTTTTTCGGAAAACACCACCATCCCCAACTCGGCCGTTAGTTCCAGCGCAAAGAGAACAAGGCTGTGTGTCCCTTTATAGTTGTAGTAGTACGACCCATATTTCAATGGTGATCGGAAGACAACGTGTTTCCCGTCCATCGCACCCAAACAGTGCGGAAGATTCCATTTCGTTTCAAATTCTTCTGCGATAGCTTTCCATTCGTCTGGATTGGAAGGGAGCTGCCAATGAAAAAGAAATTATTCATCACCTCATTTATCTTTCAGGATATCGTGGACAATGATGACTCCGTGCAAGAGGTTAACGAAAAGCAATGCGCTGCCGGGTCGCGCACATCATTTGCCCACATGCCAGTTTCTGTCAATCCAAGAAAAAAAGGAGGGCTAAACAAGTTGAACCATCGCCTGCTGAAGATGCTGTTCAGCAAGCAACAAACGTTATGATGGAATTGAAGGATGCTGCCCTGGGCTCATCACAGGTGAAAGAAGAACAATTAGACATTTTTGGTAAATTTGTTTCATCCGAATTGCGTGAAATATCGTCTCCAGATATTCGTCAGTCAGTCAAAAGGAAGATAACGATGGCCATATATGAAGGTCAGGAGGCTGACTTGAAAAGAAACACCCCATCAGCTCCTGAATATAGCGGCATGAGTAGGCCTACATGTAGTTCTCAATCATCTTCTGATGTATTATTAATGCCAAGGAGTACTGTATCCAGGCCCACTCAGGCTGCAGCCCATGCGTCTTTCAACAGAGCAAGTACATGTACCTCTGATTTTCTGGCAAATGCCATGTATGAAACATTATATTGAATGTACACCAGGCCTGGTATTCATAAAGCTACTTAAGTCAAAGCAGAGCGAACAAACCCCTCCTTAACTTTGGTGCACCGAACAAGTGAGATTCAATATGACACTTAAGTCAAGTAGACCACTCAAATTGTCTCTTAGATTTGAGACACCTCCGAGGCAGTCTTATCTTTAGGTAGATTGGCTTATTTGCTTAAAATCATTCAGTTTTGGCAATTTAATCGAAGGAGATGGCCACTCCAATGTTAGCCTCACAGTTTGAGATTGAACGGAGACGGGCAATGCGTCGCGAACGCGTTTTTTTGCAAAAGAGCGCACTTTTGGTCTTGAACTTTATCAACAATATCGGGTCGATGGACAGACACTAGGGAGTTTTCGCAAAGCCCGCGAAACGCCAACGCGAACGTCAAACCCATTGTTCGATGCCACGAAGAGAGCACCGAACAAAAGGATAGACGTTCGCTTTGGCGTTTCGGGGGCTTTGCGAAAACACTCTATTATTGGATGTAGTTGATGTTATTCGCAACGACCTCGAACCTCAAACTCAAACGAATCATGCACTGGTTGATGACCCCTTTTTGTACGGCATCCTAATACACCTATCAATAACAATTCTCATTCACACATCATTTTTTTGCGACGAAGCCTTCCTCAAAAACTTGAAAACATGGCTTTCTCTTCGCCTTGGTGTTCCTCCTTGACGGCAATACAACTATTTATAGCAAAATTACATAACACGGCATTGACACTGACAGCAAAAGTTGTGAGTCAACCACTTGGACGCTCGCCAAACCGCAAAAAAAATGAACATTCCGACCATGAAATATGGCATAGGCCCGTAGCAACGACTTGTGCGGGGCACTGAGCTAGGCAGGGTACTTAAGTAGGTTTGTGAATCTCAAGATAAGCACCCCACCTGGCTTAGCGGTGCACTTCTGGTTTAAGTGGTCTTAAGTTAAGAAGTTTTATGAATACCGGTCCTGAGCCTTTTCCAAATCAATGGCATGCATACCCTGAATAATGGTTTGACCACAAACCTATGTAGAAATCTGACACTAAATCAAACTCGCATAACACCCATGAAATGGACACTATTCCTGGCACACATTACCCAGCCTGTTACCTAATATGTAGTGCTATATTTCATCGGACAGTCTGGAGTTCCAAACAGTTGTAAATAGAGGACAACTCTATTGGCTACACTCGGTCCAAGAAAACTCACGTCGCACAGCATGCTCAAGTCGGTAGGGATACGTCCCATGCTTTATCGCATCCGCTTAACGTTTGTGGTCATCGCGCCCGTCCAAACTGTTTTGGACATTATGCAAAACCATTGTCTGTGTCACATACCTCACCGGCATCGATTGTCAGTTATGCTGAATCGGTTAATGTCGTCCTGGGTACACCTCATTATTACCCAGGGTAATCCTGGGTAATCCTTTTTGTTACCCAGGATCGTCCTGGGTACAAATAAGGTACCTTAACATTACCCAGTTTTAAAATCCGCGCCATATTTTCCACCAGCGCCCGAGGCTGTGGTACGTGCGTTATGTAGCAGCCGTGTCGCGTGCAAGCCACTTCAGTTTCGCACCAACTTTGACACCTGGTTTCAGCTTGTATCTACCATTATCGACGTCCACCAGATATTTCTTCAGCTCTCTTCCTTTTGAAATGAAAATTCCATCCCTATAGGTTGGAATAAATTTCAACTACGCCTGTAAATCGCAGTCGTTAACGCGAGTTGCCATTCTGACAGCTGCTGACAATCCCGCTGACAATCACCACGTCAAAATGCACGTGTATAAATTCGTGGCGGGCTAGAATAAGATAGTACCGTACCTCGAGCGCAGGTGGAAAATGGCGCGGATTTCAAACTGGGTAATGTTAAGGTACCTTATTTATACCCAGGATCGTCCTGGGTAACAAAAAGGATTACCCAGAATACCCAGGGTAATAATGAGGTGTACCCAGGACGACATTAACCGATTCAGCGTCAGTTATGGTGCATCTTGAATTTTTAAATTTCCGCTTCTTAGCCATGAAGTAGAAACGAAAGATAAATTTCAAAGTTTAATTTACATCGCAACTCGATGGGTCTAATGTCATATCACGCAAAAAGAGACGATCTTGCAGCAGGCGATATTTGTGGTACCAACAATCTCCTCAAATAGGCTACATTATACTTTTGGCAGAGAGTTCAAATATCCAAATAGCCACAGAAACGAAGCAACAATTAGTAATTTCATTTTTCGACATATATACAAATATTCAAATCACAATGCATTTCAAACCTTCACGGTTCCTCCTCAGGTGAACGAATGACAAGTTGTTGAAGTACATACAGTACACTATATTAACAATAATACTTTTTTACCAAGGGCTTATGACAAAATCACTAAATCACTTACACAAGAGCTTATGACGAAATCAAGGTTGATTAAAGATCAAAACAACTGAAGGGTAAAGAGAGAACCACTGGCTACATTATGTCATGGAAATGAAGTACAATTTCATAATTCTTGTTGCGTCAGATTTGTGATACCTCACTATTATTGCTCGACGCAAGGGCCCAACGCGCCGCGTGGCGGCCAACAGCGAAGCTAGCCAAAGACTTGTCACGGGTCAGTCAACAGAATTGGACTCATAGGTGAAATGCGCCTAATGTTCAGATGGAATATACCGGACGGTTGGTTCACGTTTTTAGTGGCTGTGGACGTAGATGGGTACATTATGTAGCGATATACTGACAGATTTGCTGGGGACTTGCTCTGTGGATGTTGTAAAATGCGATTTTTGTAAGATTATTCTGATTTGTGACGTCATTTCTATTATCATAAAAATATGTTGAGTAGCTGGGATATATTTATAAACATTTATTCAGCAGCGATCGTCCTGACAGGCCGGCTGGCGCATCGGTAGAGCGTCCGGCTATGAATCCGGGCGCCGAGTTCGAGCCTTGCTAGTCGATTTTATTCACGCGTCTGTTTCTCTGTTTATTTTTTTGCTGAACACTTTTAGTCGCAGGACGAATAAATTCTGAGCAAAAACTGAGTTTTTGTCATAATCAAAGTTTATGAGACAAAATCACAATTTTGTGGACAAAAACTAAGTTTTTGACAAAATATGAGATGCGCAAAATGACAATTGCGCATCTAGACTTAAGTCTAGTTATTCTGAACAAAAACTGAGTTTTTGTCATAAACTGGGTTTTTGTCACAGCCGTTTGTACATTAATGACAAAAACTAGGATTTTGTCTCATAAACTGAGTTTTTGTCTCATAAACTGATTTTTTGTCTCATCAACTGAGTTTTTGTCAAAATCCCTAAAACTGCCATTTTGTCCGACAAAAACGACATAATCTAGGATTTTGTCGACAAAAACTCAGTTTATGAACAAAATCATGGTTTTTCCTTCAAAAACAGAGTTTTTGTATAAAATAACTAGCATTTTGACATAAACTGAGTTTTTGTCGACAAAATGATAGTTTTAGGGACAAAATCTTAGATTCTGTGACAAAAACTGAGTTTTTGTTAACAAAAACCCAGTTTATGAGACAAAAACTCAGTTTATGAGACAAAATCCTAGTTTTTGTCATTAATGTACAAACGGCTTGCCATAAACGGTGACACAATTGCTATTTTGTCTACAGGGTATGGGAGGGCTTCTCCGAGCTAAATAGGCCTTTTGACCAGCGGGCGCCATGATTGTTTTGTGCATTTGCTTGCGTCTGTCCTAGTATTTTTAATCAGGACAGTGTTCGGTCTACCCGCAGGTGCGCGACATGATAACTGGGAACGAGGCTGAAGCTGATCCACCGAAAAATACATTAAAACATACGGAATGGCTCCTGTTTGACGTCATCAGAAGATGAATCACGTGATGTCATTCTGGACGTGGATTGGCCGAATCGCCTGCAACAGAGCACGCACGATGTCAATCATGTTTGATCTCATCGAAAACCCGTCGCAAACTAGTCGTAAACAGAAATCTGTGTCGCAAACGAGTCGTAAACGATTCGTGAACGCAGAGCCGATCCACCGGCCGTCGTAAATTTATCGTAAAACCCTCGTTAACTAGCCGCATACTAATCGTAAAATCGTCGTAAGGTCCGTGGATTACCGCATACAGTGGAGTGTCCAAAACTCTACGTTTCTAACGAAAATACGACACGTCGTGCTCCCGCGCCAAATTGCCCCACGTTTCCTGTTTCATGTCGTCCTTGGACGGGAATATGAACGAAATAACGAGACGCTCTTGTTGTAACACATATCTTATTCAGCCATGATAATACTAGCCACGAGTTCGTGGTCACAACACCAGAGGTCGCCTACATCAAGATGAGGTCAACATATCAAACAGGCGGGCTATTCAAATGAGCCACATGTAACATCCTCCTTCTCTTAGATTCTTGATTTAATTATGACAGACATTTATAAGCTAAAAACCAGAACACTCTTAAGAAATAGGATACTCTTCGACCACAGATAAACACATAATAACTGGTAATAACCTAACTTGCAAAACCAACTTAACACTGTGACTTTATCAGTCTTCTAGCTTAGTTCAAACAATAAATCAATCAAGTACAGCAGGTTATCAACTGATTGTTGGAATAAACATAACGAAAACAACATGACAACATATATTATGAAACTTTCAACTTCAAATTCACACTCATGCACAACTTTCTACTCAATTCCACACAAGACTTTCAAGATAACACTCTTAGCTTTCTACTGGACTCACAAACACCGACTTTCCACTCCTGTTCTGAAACACACTAAGGTACCTGAATCCTTCCACTCAGAATTTCTGGCTTTCTTATTTAGCAGCACACTGAACTGCACTCTTCCTTTCTGAATCACTCACAGAACACCTATGGAGGAGAGGTTGCCAGCACTTCACTCCATTTTACTATCTGAACATATTCATACTCTTACTCCTATTATTCTGACACACTAAGACGTTCACTAATGAGAGTACTTCACCAAGCACAGAGCCATATCTAACTCTGAATATCTTAATATTTTATAAAATCTTTGAACTTTACTGGCTCCTGCCTGATTCTGATAGATCTCCTAGGCACAGGAGTAGGAGGACTAACTTGAGGCTGTGCGGAAACCTCAGGGAGCGCAGAATCATTAGCGACACTAGAGGACTCAACAGAATTTCCTTCCGGAACACTAGAATCGGGAATTTCCACAGGAGGATTTTCACTGGATTTGCGGAGGTCCACACGATTTCTACGGAAAGTTCCAGAGTCTGTCTCCACTGTGTATGAACGATCTCCATTCTTTGACTGAACAACTCCTCGTTTCCATGACTTATCACCCTTCTGGTAGGGCTTCATGCGGATGACATCACCATCTTTCAGATCAGGAAGATCCCTAGCATTGCGGTTGTAATATTGAGCCTGGCGATTCTGGCATTCTTGCATTCTCTGATGTGTGTCAGAGGGTAGATTCCTGGGTTTCAAGAGTTCTGCTGTCAGTGGGAGTAATAATCGTGTTCTGCGACACAGTAGCCTCTGAGAAGGACTGGAGTCCAGTCCCTGTGTGGGGGTGTTACGAAACTCCAATATAGCCAAATACTGATCTCCGCTGCCTGCTTTAGCTTTACGTAGCAGTCTTTTCGCTGACTTAACTGCTGATTCAACCTTACCATTACTCTGGCTGTGCCGCGGGTCTATAGTGGTGTGTACAAAGTCCCACGCACGCGCAAACTTTCTGAAATCCTCAGAGTCATACTGACCACCGTTATCACTGATTACTTCTTCAGGTATGCCATAACGGGCAAAGTGCGCTTTGAGTTTTCGAATCACCTCTGGGCTGGATGTAGAGCGCATGCGGTCAATCTCCCAGAAGATACTGAAATAATCAACAGTTATGAGATAGTCCTTGCTGTCCCATTCAAATAAATCTGTCCCAACCTTCTGCCAAGGTCGGACAGGGAGCTCGTGACTCTTCAATGTCTCTTTCTGCTGACCAGTATCGAATTCTCGACACAGCCCACATGACAACATGTATTCACGCAACTGGCTGTTCATGCCCACCCAGTAGAGGCATTCTTTTGCTCTCCTAAGACAGGATTCTACACCGAGATGTGCAGAATGTACAAGCTTCATCATGAGATGCTGCATCGTTTGCGGTACTATCACGCGTTCACCCCTAAACAAAAGACCATGTTGCACCGAGATCTCGTCTCTCACATGAAAGAATGGAGTGACACACAACGGTAAGTGCTCTTTGCGCTCAGGCCATCCTGATAGAACGACTTCTCTTAGACTCTGCAAGACAGGATCACTTTCCGTTTCACTGCGTAGCTGCTTCAGTCTCTCATCTCTGATTGGCAGAAAGTGAGCCATGTTGATCTGCTCAAATTCCATGTGACTACTGTCCGTGTTCGGAAGGTACGATCTGGATAGCATATCTGCTATGTACATTTCTTTGCCTTTGGTGTAGACGATCTCATAGTCGTATTTCTGAGTCCTCAGAATCATCCCTTGTAAACGCCTGGGGGCACGCGTCAGAGGCTTCTTAGTAATCGACTCTAGTGGCTTATGGTCGCTATGCACAATGGTGTGACGCCCATATGTGTACTGGTTAAACTTTTCCAAACTAAACACCACTGCCAGCATCTCTTTTTCTATTTGAGCATACCGCGTCTCCGTTGGTGTTAAGGCACGACTCGTATACGAAATGGGTTTCCCGTTCTGCAGCAAGACACATCCAAGACCTTTCTCACTAGCATCACACTGGATGGCAAGCGGTAACGCTGGGTCATAATAGGCTAGGACAGGACTTGAAGTGACAAGTGACTTCACTTCATTGAAGGCTGTTTCCTGTTCCTGGGTCCATGACCACTGAGCATCCTTGAGCGTAAGCTTTCTCAGTGGTTCAAGTACATCAGAAAGACGAGGCAGAAATCTGGCTAGATAATTCACGAAACCAAGAAATCGACGCACGGACTCAACAGAATCCGGTCTTTCAAGTTCAAGAACAGCACGAATCTTGTCTGGATCCATCTTTAATCCCTCTCTGGTCATCTGGTGACCCATAAAGAGAATATGCGGTTTCCTGAGCTCAGTCTTAGGCAAGTTCAGTTTGATGCAGTTCTTCTTACAGCATTCCAGCAGTCCCTCCAGATTCTGGTCATGATTTCGATTCGCTTCATCATCACTCTCCCCAAAACCACACACAAAGATATCATCGTGAATGTTGTACACGCCCGGCAGTCCTGACAGTACCTGGGATAACCTCTTCTCGAAGATTTCACTGCTTACTGACATGCCGAAAGGTAAACGCTTCCAACGGTATCGACCCTTTGGAGTCTGGAACGTCGTTAACAGACTGCTCTCCATATCCAACTCACAATGCCAGTACCCATTACGCATGTCTAACTTCGAGAACACACGAGCCCTAGACAGTTCAGGTAAGATATCGTCAATCACTGGAATTTGGTAATGTTCCCGTTTGAGTGCCTGGTTCAGCGGACCCGGATCAATACATATCCTAAGATCACCAGACTTCTTTGTAGCAACAACGTACTGGCTAACCCAGTCAGTAGGCTGGTCCACTGGAGCTAACACATCCTTTTCCACCAAATCATTCAGCTTCTCATAGAACTGATGCTTGAGAGCAATAGGCACTCGTCGCGGTGGCAAAATCTTTGGTTTACAACTAGGATCAGTCTCTAAGTGTACCACACCGGGTAGCTTGCCAACATCACCCTCAAAGACAGAATGATACTTCAACAACAACGGATCATCGTCGATCACTGATGACGCCTGGAATTTTTCCGTGTGGACAGTTATGAGTCCCATTTGCTGAATCGCCTGTGCACCAAGAAGCGGGACAAAAGCTTCTTTCACCACAATAAATTCGACATTGTACTTTTTACGAGTTTTTGGATTACGAATGGTAACACGGCAACGTCCAAGAGGCTTGACCTCTGAATTATTCCACATGCGCAGCATCTTTGAACACTTGTTCAGACCACGAGATCCGATGTATTTCTGAGGTAAAATGTTAACAGATGCGCCACAGTCAACCTGGAATTTCACTACTCTCCGATCAACCAGAAATTCAGCATGTATCTCCTTTGCAGGCTGACCATCAACTGCATGTACATTGTCCATCACCTTAGGATCTCCAGAGCCTGAGGCTTCATCAACTGTAGACACACTACCAACCCACTCAGAATCTTCAGAATCTTCAGAATCATCTGAACAGTCTTCGACATTGTGGACTTTCTTCTTGCTGTTGAACCTTTGCGACTTCGCACCATGTGAGGTTTTGGTCGACGCTTTCGACTTTTCACAGCATGTGGCATAGTGATTCATGCCTGAGCACAATTTGCACGACTTTTGCCAGGCTGGACACTTCTCCCGGTCTCTCTCATGTTTTAGGGCACAGAATTTACACTGAATCTGGTTCTGCGATTTCGACTCCTGTTTTTCCATCCTGTTGACTTCAGGCTTGTCATTATCACCAAGTGATTTCATCTGTGTTGACGACGACTCGATACTCTTACAAATGTCAATACATTTCTTCAAAGTCAGCTTACGTTCCTGTAGAAGACGTTTCCTCATCTGAGAGTGCTTGACTCCTAAAACAATGCGATCACGTAACAGAGTGTCCTTGATGCAATCACAGAAATTGCAGGTTTGTGCCAAGGTACGTAACGCTGTAACATAGCTTTCGACGGATTCTCCGGTCTCCTGGTCTCTACTGTTGAAAGTGTACCGTTCGTATGTCTCATTGATCTCGCCAATGAAATAATCATCATATTTCTTGAGAATGTCTTTCAAATTGTCCTTACTTTCGTCAGCATCAAATGTCATGGCATTGTATATCTTAAGAGCCTTTGGTCCTATGGCGTGGAGGAAGAGAGCAACACGAAATGCTTCAGACTGGCCCTCGAGACGTGCAACAACAACATAATTCGACCACATCTGCTTCCATAACTTCCAATGTTCAACCACGTTCCCTTCATCAACTTCAAGGATAGAAGGTGGACTAATACCAGTCAGTGGCAGCGGCGCGGCTGGAACAACCGGCGGTGCCGGGGCTGAGGGTTCCACTTCGTCATCAGGAGGCGCCATTTTGCTGTACGAGATGTACACAACGATGCACACGGGCTCTCTGCACTGTAGCACGCTGTGGTACACGGTACAATGCACATGAAATGCACTTGCAACACGTGTGAAAAGCGTCCGCCAAGATTGACGCTCAGTTCATAGGCTGAATATGCGCTCGGTGAGGAGCGGGCTAGTATCATAACAATGTCTATGTAGTTCAGATGTTCTTAGGCCTATCTTTCCTCACGCACAGCTGTCACCATGTTTCATGTCGTCTTTGGACGGGAATATGAACGAAATAACGAGACGCTCTTGTTGTAACACATATCTTATTCAGCCATGATAATACTAGCCACGAGTTCGTGGTCACAACACCAGAGGTCGCCTACATCAAGATGAGGTCAACATATCAAACAGGCGGGCTATTCAAATGAGCCACATGTAACATTTCCTACTGACGGAACAGTTCACGATTGGTAAATTTACCGTTCTATGTAGCTACCGCTAGGCCTTCCCACTTCATGACTTTTTACAGGGCCGGATCCGGGGGGCGTGGGGGCGTACGCCCCCCCCCCCCTATATTTGGCAGGGCGATGGTTTTTTTAGCAAGAAAAATTTAATCACATAAAAATTTGAGTATTTTGTTCTCAGATGCCAGGAAAATTCACCTAAAGGCACTCTTAAAATTGTCAATTTTTTCTCTCAGACAGCAATAGCTGTCATACAGTATGACAGCAATTATTGCTGTCTGTCTGACAGCAATAAGTGACTATCTGACAACAAACTTTCCACAGAAAACTGTCACGTGGAGCGGCGCCTCAAGACAGTTTTGAGTAAAATATTCAGTGCAGTAGGCAATATCAGATGAATATAGAAATGACACAATGGTTCACAGTGACAGAGAATATTTCGCCTACAAAATCCTCGGCGGACGCTCTCCGTCACTGACTCACCAGAGCATCAAGTTTTCTATGTGGAAGGGAAACTAGATCCTCACTTGGAAGTTCATCACCATGAAACCTTTTTTCGCCAGCGTATCCGTATACCGTATACCTCTATGTGAAATTTAGAACTACGAGACACTAGCATAAAACTGCTCACACATGGTAGCCTCTAGGCCAGAACCCACTGTCGCGTTTTTCCGCCGCGGTTTCATCACTGCCCGACAAATCCTTTGTTATTTTCTCGGTCCGCTGCCTTTTAACAAAGCATTTTCTGCTGGTGCGTTTTCCCGCGGCGGCAAAACGCGACAGTGGGTTCGGGCCTTAAGGCCCGTTTCCACTATAGCGAATTCCGCGGCGGTTTCCGGCGAGGGCTTTGGATAATCCTTCGATGGTTTAACAATGCAATGGCCTATTGATTATCCCAATGCCTGTGGAAACCGCTCCGCTCGCCGCAAGACGCTGCAGAATCCGCTATATTGGAAACGGGCCTTAAGGCCTGAACCCACTGTCGCGTTTTTCCGCCGCGGTTTCATCACCGCCCGACAAATTCTTTGTTATATTCTCGGTCCGCTGCCTTTTAACAAAGCATTTTCTGCCGCTGCGTTTTCCCGCTGCGGGAAAACGCGTCAGTGGGTTCGGGCCTTTACACAGGCAAAATGACGTACATACGGTGGACGTACAGCTACTTTTATACCCGCCGTATAGTACAATGGATCATCCTCTGGACGTCCGGTGTACGTATGGCTTATGTACGGAAAAATATGTCCGCCGAGTATATGCCGAGGCCTACGGCATATATGCCGTACGTATGCCATACCTACGGTAGGTATGGCATACGTACGGCATACACCATATATCCAGCGTACATACGAAGACGTACATACAAATTGAATCTAGCTACTTTTATATACGGTATATATACGCAACCAGGACTGGCGCGCGGACGTATGCCGTATATACGCCATACGTTCACCAGATGTACGTCATTTTCCCTGTGTAGAGCCGGTGACAGACTGGCGCGTCCTGCAGGCGTTCCGCCAGTCAGATTCTTACGCTGCTTTTCCACGAGACGTTTGCGGACGCGATTTCGGTGGCGGGAGCCGGTGCGAGCGAAACAGCTAAAGGGAAATACGTTGGATCGATTTTTTCTACCCGCGCCCGCCTCCTATTCCGCGCCCGCAAACGTCTCGTGGAAAAGCAGCCTTAGGCCTACTTTCCATTGGCGCGATTCCGCGCGCGATTTACAAGCGCAGAGGCAAGCGAGACGCCTGCGAGTTTTGTAACCGTTTCCATTCAGGCGTTACGATACAGAAGGTTTGCGCCGAATTGGTACTGTTATCGCGTACATCGGTCTTTTCAAAAATCAAAACGCGCAGCCTGCTTTCCATTGGAGCGTTTTAGCGCGCGAGTTACACGCGCGGAGGCAAGTGAGACGCGTACGAGTTTTGTGACCTTTTCAATTCACGCGTTACGACACAGGGTGGTTGGCGCCGAATTGGTACTGCTGTCGTGTTCCCCTGACGATCTGCGGCCGCGTACATACTTTCAACATGGCTCAGAAACCATGGGTCATATGAATAAAGACGAGCAAATGCTTTTACTTCATGTACAGCATTGCCTAATACATTTGTAGTGAATTCAAGTAAAAGCATTTGCTACTCTTTATTCATATGACCTCATGTTCCAGTTGGAAAAAAAGTCGATTCGACATCGACTTTTTTTCCCGCGCGCGGGCCTCTCGCTCGCGAGAAAGCAAAGTCGATCCCCTCGTGCTGATCTCGCGATTGCCAAAACGCTTTCGTGGAAACAGCCAATGAAAATGGATTGGATCGACTTTTCCGCGGAGAATTCCGCACGCGGAAACGGTCCAATGGAAAGCAGGCAGGTGCGAGTAAAAGAAGGCGATTTGAGATTGACTTTTTTCTCCGCGCGCGGGCCTCTCGCTCCCGAGGAAAGAAAGTCGATCCTCTCGCGCTTGTCTCGCGATTCCCGAAACACGGTCATGGAAACGGCTAAATGAAAATGAATTGGATCGACTTTTCGGCACGGAATTCCGCGCATGGAAACGCGCCAATGGAAAGCAGGCCTTAGGTAGGTGTTTCGGTCCGTGTTACCGTTTGCCTGATTGGTTGAACGCTTTCAGACGCGTTGCTTAGATCTACGCGCCAGTCTGTCACCGCCTTAATACAGTTCCCCAAACTCAAGAGCAGCGAAAACCAACCCAAAAAAGTGCGTTCTGTTCTGGGGCACGTTCTGAAGAATTACCTTCTTCTGAAACATCCCAGCTCGCGGACACCTCACAGCTTCGTGCTTCTCCATGCATGTCCCCCGCCGGTCACTCATCTGACAGACAAGACTGCCGCGTTCTGGAATCGTTACGAAGGTCGTACAATTCATGGCTATGAGGCAGACAGCAGCACATGAAATACGCGACTTTTCTTCACCATCATCCAAAGACGATGACCGTAAACTCCAACCTGTCACCACGATTTGGTAAGTAGTGAATTTCATCTGGAGAGCCGAAAAAATCTGCATGTGTGTGTGGATATTGGCCAACACCGTGACAGACCTCGGGTTTGACATTGGGTGACTATTCCAAACCCTTCGGCCTTCGCGAAAATCTCGGCGAACATCAGTGACGTCACAGCGACAATCTTGCGACATGAAAGAAATTGAAATCTAGCGTGTAAAGAGTAATCAGTTGTGAGCGTACGTTCTGTACCGACCAGAAAGGGCAAATGGTAACAGGATTATAAGGCGTAGATTTAACGTGTTGATAATTTACTTAAAGCCTCACTGTATTGAATTTTACGATATTTTCAAAGTGTTAGGAGAGTGCAGGAAGAGGTCTCATAGCCTCTTGAAGGTCCCCAAAATACTTGCCTGATATATACGTACTTCAAAGAATCAAGACCTAGTTTGAAAAAACTGCAGGCAGAGCTCTAATGTATTCAGATAGAGCATAGTACATTTTACACTACACTAACGTCGGAGGATGTAAGCACTTTCTGAATTCAATACAGTGAGGCTTTAATGGCCGTTTGTGACTGCATGATATGGACCCCTGTTGAAAATGCAGGAAGACTGTCTTTTTGAGACCCGACTGATCGCAGACGAAGTAATGACGTAATTCGTCAATACTGTGTTTATTTGTGTGAACTGAAAGTGACGAGAGAGGAAGTATTGATCGCCAAATTGATCGACGTTTTGTCTTGTTATGTCGTACACAAAAGAGTTTACTAAATTTTACTAAATCTTTCGCCCACAATATCTATGTTAGCTTCTTTGTTTTACAATGTACAACCTTCTTTGTTTTACAATGTACAACCTTCTTTGTTTTACAATGTACAACCTTCTTTGTTTTACAATGTACAACCATAGTTTGCCAATGTTTGGTAGGAACCAATAGTTGTATTGTACGTGCGTCTCGTTACTGTGGTTTCCTTTTGTAGGCCTCGACCATGTCGACGTGCATGGCTTAATTAGGGAGGTTTCGCAAGCGCCCGGTTAGGCCCTACGACGACGTTTATCTATTGTGTGGGTATACTCTTTCCGAAAACCGATTGCAACAATTTTTTGACTTCAATGGTCGACGGTCAGTCAAAGATAGGCCCATTGATCAGGTTTGCAATTGACCACAGATGAACATGAGGTCTTATCAGCTACCTTCCCCATTCAGTGTACAAGCCGACCCTAAATCTTTTGTGTCCACTGCGGGTATTGTTAGCTCTGTCGCTGCTGCTTTGGTCACAAATGTCCGAACAGAGTTTAATCAAAGAGCGGGAATAGTGCAAATCTACATAACAAAGAAGTAACTGGCGAGCGGTATGGCAATTTTCAAATTTTCCATACAAGTTTTCTCTTTTTTGGACGCATACATTTCAAAAATTTCTTTGGGATGTTATTGCCATATATGTGCATTCTAGTGCAACACGACCGCCTTTTTTGCATAGTTGGTCGGGAATATGAAATATTTCAAAAACTGTAAATCGAGCCTTTTTTGGCATTTTATAATACTAGTAGTTTATACCAATTAAATGGTACTTTCGTAAAAAATGGATCGTTAGGACCTGCAGGCATCAGGCCTGTATGTTACAGACTATGTGGGAAACTGATGTGTCGCATCCCAAGTCGGCAAAATTGTTTGAAAACTCAAATTTTGACAATTTGTTATACATGTAACTTAATTAACTCCATCGTAATTTGTCAAAATAAACAATTCTTTCCCAGAACGGGAGCATAAAGGTTGTAGCGAAAACATTTTGTTGAAATCAATTAGGTCTTTTTTGTCATGAATATGGGTTAGGACGCTTGTTTTCCAAGAGCGTTTAACATTTTATCTGATGCCATAACTCTGCTCCTTTAACACCCAGTGCAATGGAAATAGGTTCTACCCTTAGGTTTTCATACCCTAGGAATCGAATGGACTGATTACTTTTGATCTGAGATGTTGGGGTCATGGTGATATCGATATCACAACTTTGATATTTTGAGATAACTTTCCATATTGCCAACTGAGCAACATGAAACAAGCCTCACGTGTCCGGGTGATTGAAATATCATGAGATTTTGATATACCAAACTTGATAATTTGAAATATCTCTGTCTGTGTTAGAGATAGAGGCATGATATCACCCATACTTAGGTTATTGATGATGCCCATTTCGATTATGCAAC